>CAJUYI010000346.1:38108-118910 GCA_910591695.1 Galerucella pusilla
TATTGTAATGTTTAATTAATGATTAATAAAGATTTCTAAGAGACCAGATTATCTCAATGATAGAAGTGTGGCTTTTAGAAAGTTTGGTAAGGTTCAACAAATTTGGGTCGATTGATACTTGAAAAATTTGCTTGGAGTCCCATACTGGGTTCAGCTGAAATTTATTACGAAGGCCCGGTCTTTTCAAGTACGAATAAAATGGCCAATAACTGACTGGAAAATGAATTTATTAGGAAGTCGTATTCATCAAATAAAGTGTAAATGTCTTTCAAACTGACTTTAGCCATTGATTTATTATTCGGTGAATTAACATAAGTTTTGGATGGCCCTTGATTGTAGAACCTTCGGTCCCCATGCAACTGCTCTGGGTCTACTATGATTTTCTAAGATTGTTTATTGGTACTCTTTTATTTCTCTACAATTAAGGAAAATACATTTGTGGAGGTATATAATGCCTCGATTGATATTATCCTATTAAATGAGGTATGATATTTTGTTACCATAAAACCCAGACTCCTGATTTTCCATATTTTCAACTGAACCATCGTCCCAGCCTCTTTGAATTCTGTTTGTTTGAAAAGATATCCTATGACGGTGATGATATCGTCTACGTTCAAAAATATGTTCACCTACATAAATTAAAATATCTAACGTGAAACAGTTATTTTTGTCGGAGTATATAAAACTAAAAACATAACAAAAAAAAGTATCGTTTTCAAAGAGACATTTCCTGTCTCTATGTCTTTATTTTACTCTTGAGAAGCAATTATAATTTTATTTTAAAAGAATATTCAGCGCCCCATTTCATGAGCTGGATGAACTTTTAGCGTAAAATAAATACATCTTGAACATTATTAGGCAATAAATAATGTCAACATAAAATAACGTCAAAAAATTAGTGAATGGGGTTGAAAAAAGTTTCGCGTGGTTGCCAAAGGTGAAAAATTTATTAGTGTATCTGCTACGGTTAAAGTATATAATGCAGTTATTTCATAAAATACCTAGTTATTCCATGAAATACCTGATCGTGTCCGTTAAAGTGTATAATATGTTATTAATTTGACATTTTAACTAGTTATTCTATGAAATAACTAGGTTTTCTATAAATTAACTATGTATGTATGTATTTTTGGGGTGACATTCACTGAGACCTAGAAGATATATTGTGCCTCCTTACTTCTACTTAGTTTCTGAGGGAGAGTCTCAGGAACTAGTAGTTCCTTAGGTCTTATTTCCCGGACAAATTTTAGGATGTCTGCAGGCTTCAACTTAGGTAAATGTTCCTCTTCTATCCAGTAATCTCCCAGGTGCTGTGCTCTAGGATTCTGAAGTGCTGTGCAGTTGGAAAGTATGTGGATGGAGGTTTCTTCTTCCATGCCACAAAATCTGCATTCTTCTTCCTCCACTATTTTGAGCTTTTTCAGGTGCCCATTCAGGCGACAATGTCCCGTTAGGATCCCTGTTAAATTTCTTAGCGTAGTTTTACTTTGACTGATGCATTCATTTGATCTCAACAGGTTGTAGTCACCCAGAAGAGTCCTTGATTGTATAAGCCCTACTCGATCTTTGCAATGGTCAGATCTTCTTTTTTTCTCGGCCTTACCTATTTCTTCCAATTTTACATTGGGGCTGATTCCGCAAAAGGGTTCAGACACCCAGAAAGGTATTTCTGTCCCCCACTCCGCTAATTCATCTACTATTTCATTTCCTCCTATTCAAGTGTGTCCTGGAATCCATAGTAAGGTGACTATATTGTTCTCGCCCACCTCATTGAGTTTCACTAGGCATTCCCACACCATTTTGGAACTGATTACACAGGAGCTCAGTGCTTTAATGGCTGCTTGACTATTCGACATTATGATAATCCTTTGTCTTCTGCATCCTCTATCAATATTGAACTGGGCGCAATTTCTCATGGTGTGGATTTCCGCTTGAAAGATACTTGGGGTTTCCCCAAGCTTTCAGAGTGTTTGGTTCCTGACTCCTATCCCAGTTCCTTCTATTGCTTTTGAGCCGTCTGTGTACCATTGAATGGCACTCTTCCCAAGTCTGGTAATGGTATTTGGATCCCATTCCTTCTTGTTGCTTAATTCCGTAACAAATTTCTTGGAAAACTTATACTTTTTCATCATACCGTCTTGTAGCATGTCCCAGGTTGTCTGATTTCTAAGAATAGAGAGGGTGGTTTTTTTAATGATTCCCTCTCTACTTAGTCTGTATCTTGTTTCCACCACTATATGTAGAGGGCTGAGGTTGAGAATCACTTCCATGGCTGCCGTTGGGCATGTTCTCATTGCTCCTGTAATGCATATACAGGATAGTCTTTGAATTTTGGAGAGGTTTACTCTCGTCGTCAATAGGCTAGCTCTACTACTCCACCCAATGGCTCCATAAGTGATGGTTGGTCTCACTATGGCAGTGTACATCCAGCTTAGGATTTTTGGGTTACAACCCCAGTTTCTTCCTGCTAGATATCTGCAAACCATTAGAGCCATTTTTACTTTGTATGTAATCTCCTTTTCGTGTCTGTTCCACAGGAGTTTACTGTGTAGAGTTAAACCTAGATACTTGACTTCTTGTCTCTATTCAATCTCGTTCCCATCAAGTTTTATGGTTTTGAGGTTGAGTTTTCTTTCCATAGTGAAGGCTATCAAGATGGTTTTAGTGGGGTTGATGCTAAGTCCCAATTGCCCACACCAGCTATTAGCCTATTTCTGTAGTTCAGACCCTTTTTTACAATATCACAAAGGGTGTTGTCGAATTTCCCCCTGGCTGTTATGACAATATCGTCCGCATATCCTTAGCAGGATACTCCGAGAACCGTCAAACCACACAGGAGTTCGTCAATCGTCAGACTACACATTAATGGGGATGGGGATCCTCCCCGTGGGCATCCTCTGGTAGTGAAGATGGAGACAATGTCTTTGCTCGTCCTTGTCTCTGCTACTCTTGTGGTGAGCAGTTCCGACATCCATTTGGATGTTGTGCTGTCTACACCTCTTCTGTTTAATGCTCTTTTGACAGCCTCATGTGGAGTATTGTCAAAAGCTCCTTCTATGTCCAAAAATGCACATACTACAGTTTCTTGGTTGTCTAGAGCACCTCGGATAACCTCCGTCAGTTGTACCAGTGCAGTCTCCGTAGATCTGCCTGCCCGGTAAGCATGCTGACATGGGTGGAGAGGTAGTCCCTCTAGGATTTTCGTTCTAATATGGTTGTCAATAGCCTTTCCCATCGTTTCGAGTACAAACGATGTTAGACTAATTGGTCTGAAGGTTTTGGGGTTTGTTGTGTCCCTTTTTCCAGTTTTTGGAATGAAGGTTACTATTGCCCTTCTCCGTGCTTCAGGTATATAACCCAGTTCTGAGCTGCTTCGACTAATTCTAACCAGATGCGGTAGAATTTCGTCTTGTCCTTGCTGGAGCAATGCTGGGAAAATGCCATCTGCTCCCGATGCCTTGAAAGATGGGAAGGTGTTCATGGCCCATCTCAACCCATCGTTACTACAAATGTGTTTGGCCATTGTAATACTTTCTCTCGAAGGCCTATTGTGAACTTCGAGAGGATTATCTCCTCTATTTGGGATACTCCCAGGAAAATGAGTTTCTAGTAAGTGTCGAACTCTTTTCCCCTCATTTTCGGTATATTCACCATCTGGCTTCCTCAAAGCTATATCTGTGTTGACCCTAATTTTCGCCATAACTTTGTAAAGTCTTGCCGCAGCAGGTGATGTGTTTATATCTTCACAGAATTTTCTGAAGCTATTTCGCATCTTTGTGGCTCCGATTATTGCCTCAAGCTCATTTTCCAGGTCGAGATGGTGCTTAACCCCCCTTTTCTTCTGGATATGTGCTAGATTTCTTTTCAGACAGACTAATGAGAGACTGTTAAAGTGCAAAATAAACGATTTATCTGAAATGAAATTAAACTAATGATCCCCCCATGGCCCGGAATGGTTCATAAATGCAGTAGGGGTGGAAGGTAAATGTATTTCTCGTGCGAGATATATGATATAGATTATTTTACACTTCACGGGATGCAGATCGTTATTTTATGGAATAACTAGTTAAACCATGAAATACAAGAGAGGCTTACATTTTAACGGACGCAATCCGTTATTTCATGGAAAAACTAGGTATTCTTGAAATAACGGATCTCAAACTTTAACGGTAACATATCCATTAAAAAATGACGTTTCAAACAATATAGAAGCACTATACTCAAAATCGTTAATTAAAAATGTTTGTTATTCTCGACTGTTTTAAAAAAAGTGTCCTGGTGAACTTAGAACCAATAGTGTAAAAATTAGCTCCGTATTCAAAATCATTTTTTGGGAGATTACTTGTGAAACTTTTACAAAAAATGGAGTGGAGAGTGCAGAAACTGCATACAACCACCGATAAAAGTTAGAAATCCGCAAGTGAAATACGTCGAAAGATGGGTATAATTCAGATGACAAGAAAAGGAAAAATATTAAAAATGAAGAAGATAGTTATGATGATGAGAAAACCTTAAGAGAGAATGAAAAATAGGAAGATCCCCATGAAACAGTAATCAGAAAATGTAAGAAAATATAGAAAAGATAATGAAAATGTTGAGTACAATGAGGATGACAATTAATAATTTAGCAGATTAGGTGAAACAAATAAGGGATGAACCTAAAGACTACTGTGAAGAAATTGAATTGCTGAAAACTGAAAATACTACTTAGTAGTTGATAGAAATGAAGAGGATCAACTCAAAACCAAGGTGGAGAAATTCATAGGAAAAGAACTGGACATATAAGTTCAAGTAAAAGAGGACAATGCATTTTTCAGAAGACAGATGAGTTAAGAAAGTTTTGATGGGTGAAACAGGTGACAAAATGAGAAGGGCAGACCTAAAACAAAATGGCTGGATGCAGTAAAAGATGATCTGAAAAAATTTGAAGTTTAGAACTGGCAATACGTGTCATTAAACAAAAAAAGAAAATTGGGAGAAAAAGTGCGGAAAATTGAAGCCAAAAGCCACTAACGGGATGTAGAGCTGACATATTCAGTGTGACCCATTTTGTTTAGAAGCACCCATGCACAATCCGCTTTTTCAACCGATTATGATTATTTTTTTTTTGTTAGATTCAGTATAAAAAACAGTATTTTGGCACAACTTTTCATAGCTTAATTACTATTTTCAAGGCAGTCTTTGTTAATTTTCCTTTGCCAAAAAAGACGGAAGTAAATAAGGCATTTTTTCTCTCAAATATGACTAAACCACTGGACACAGAACCATCACAAATGGGAACTACCAAAATTTCATAAAAAAAATTAATTAACGACAAAATGATTAAATGAATTTGGAAAAGGTCGTGTTTTCATATAATTTTTTACGTAGAATGTAGACAAATTTGGAAAATGGCAACATGGTAAACAAAAATTAGGAACAAAAATATTCACAGTGAAAAGAAGTCGATAATTTAATCCATTCTGGAAGTTATAGCTTCACAAAGTAATGTTAAATTGTGCTGAATAATTTGGATTGTTGGCAAAGTAGTTTATGGAAACACGGTGATTAAAATTTCTTGCCTGCAAATTTTTTTTTAAATTCGTTTGGTCACTCAATCTGAATGAATACTTTTTAATTTTGTTATATCTACAAAACGGGTTGAGTTATAGGCTTCGAATTTTTACTGTGCAATATGTTTGAGTCCTAGTTTTTGTTAACCATGTTGCCATTTTTAAAATCTGTCTGCACTCTACGTAAAAATTAATTGAAATACCACTATTTTCAATCCATGTTGTAATTACTTTGTCGATATTGATTTTTTTTTAAATAAAATTTCGGTAGTTTACATTTGTGATTCTGAATCCAGTGGTGTAGTTATATTTGCCTAATTTACTTAAGTATTTTTTGGCAAAGTGGAATTAACATGGAAGGCCGCGAAAATAGTAATTAAGCTATGAAAATATGTGCCAAAGTTTGTTTTTGATACTGAATCTAACAAAAAGAATTAAACCAAAATCGGTTGAAAAATGTGGATTTTACAGGGCTGATTCCAAACATAATGGGTCACATTGTATATATGTATTGAAATAAATATTGGTGTATTAGTGAAAATAATTAAGTTATTATTTGATATTTTATGAATAAAATACAGGCAGAGTTTGAGTTTTAATTAGAACGAACAATAAAAAGCAACAAATGAGAATATGTTACTGAATATGAGTTGAAAACTGTAAAATTCATTTAACAACACATTTTTCCATAGAGAAATTCAATAATTTTTCCCTATTGTATGCAATTTTGTGTAAATACAGATTTCATTCATACTTTTTTTATTTCAACTAAAATTTAAGTCTAACATGTGCTTATTCAAATTGATACAACTCAATTTAAGCTATCCTGTTATATTTCTTTCCGCAGGTCTAAACTATGTATTGCATTTTATACTATTTTATTGAAAATTCCACACATGTGATTTTTAACCAATCAGAACGTGTGTTTCTGACAGATCACCATCGCAACGGATGAATTTTAGTGGAAATTTCTTACTCGTGGGTACCCAACAAAGATTTATACTGGAAACTTTTTTGACGTTTATAATAATAATATTTTTTTTTTACAATACTTATAATTTTTATTTGTTCACATGATAATTTTGATTAATTTCAACGACAAGCTTAGATGTTTTCTAAATTCTTTGGCCCATTATGATTAATGTTTATATTACAAACGCAATTATCATAATATGGCAGGTTGATTGGAAGCTGCTTGTTCTTGATTTAGAGATTCATTTTGTGTGGAATTTTCTTACCGAATACCACACGAGGTCAAATTAAATCAGGACATTTTTTTTCGCTTATGAATATTTTTAGAATTTTCAAAATATTCATTAGCTCGTCTAGTGGTATTACTAGTGAAAATTTTTTTGAATACTTCGTTAATAACTATTGATGATCACAACAATAATCAGGAGATAACTAATCTCTTTTCCTTAATTACAGTTTTCTGTAACAATTTAAATTGTTAAAGGAAATCTGTAATTAAGCAAGTAACTGCACAACCGAGAAGGTTTTTTGTCAATATGAATTTTGCTTTGTGATTCGTCGTTGAGATGTCGCTATTATTGCATTTTTAACATTCCCTTCACTGGGGTGAATGTATCAATGTGACTTCAGCGTTATCTATAGTCCAGAATTACAGTCCAGGGGGTCTATTCTCAAACAGTGACATTTTTTGTCGCATGCGAGATTATACCTTTGTCAATCAAGGATGTATACAAAAAAGTAAAATCTCGCATGCGACAAAAAATGTCACTGTTTGAGAATAGACCCCCTGACCTTCTCGACGAATGATATCAACTTTGTACTTATGAGGTACAAACGCGCCGAAACCGATATACAAGTGATATTTTCCCTTCCAATTACGAACTAGAATGGTTTTTTTATCGTGAAGATATCTCATACCTGTTTAACTTTGAACTGTAATTGCCTGTCGGGGCATATATCCCGAGAAGTAGGTGTAGTCTGATACTATTACATAAAAGGTAACTAATTTTTGTTTTGTTCTGTCGGCCAGTTTGTATATGTAGTTATTCTACAGGGTGTTACTATATTCTACTGACCACGATCTACCCCATAGAGCTCTCGTTAATTGATTAATTTTGACCCCTTGGTAGCTATTCTTGAAACTCATACGATCCGGTGCTTCTCTGGTACGATGGGATCTATCCCGTGCGATCTATCACGGTGGAAACCGACCAATTCTTGAACCTACATGTGAACGTCCAAAATTATTGCGCTGTTGCCAGCATTATTTGATACAAAAGATCTACTTTCTAGTTATTTTTAGCCTCTTTTTTAGTATGGTTGTCATAATTTTCTGTCATTAATTACTTTTCATATTTGTTATGTTATATTACTAATAATAAAAAAGGTAGTCTGTTTAGTAAATCAATTAGTATTAAAATTGGAACCTGGAACCCATATCTTCGTCAATTCATACTTCCCCCTCTGCCTCCCGTAAATCCCCCATCATTACGTGCCAAAAATAATAGTTTTCTACGTGTTTTTTCAACTCCATGCACATGAATTTAAGATTCAAAGAAACAGAGAACTGACTGAATAATCACGGAATGCATAGAGAAATAGTAATTATATACTCATTATATACTTATTATATACAAATTTCCATTAAAAAACCTCTTTACTAGGCAAGCGCCAATTCATTCGACTCTGCTCCTCTATTTCGGACCATGTGATCCGGAGCGTATGATTTTCATGCGATCAATAATATCGGATCACAAGCGAAGAATATAACGACGATCGCCTCATGTAATCATTCGCCATAAATCAATGCAGCTCATTGTTCAGGAATAGACATCCTGAAGGGTTCCCAAAAGCGCGCTGAGAGTCTTTAGCTGTATATAATTGCTCTCAAAATGGTTTAAATAGCATTCCAAAGACCTGGATTTGATAAATTTGAATTGAATTGAATTTGATTTGAACCTTGCTTGAACATTTGATACTGACTGTGAATATCTTGAATTTAATCCTTTTAAAATGAAATTTTATCCTTTCGTAAGGTCACAACTGAATTTTAGATTTACGTCGGAGAGGCGCGACCTACTCCAAACTGTTGTTATACTGGAGAATTCTTTTATGTAAAATAATGCTGTTGCTTCACAAAGGAAAATATGCATTACAGAAAGTTTCGTATTCGAAAAGGAAATTTTTGGGTGGAATTCAGGGAAAGAGAGAATAAACAACTTTTACATTTGAGTTTTGTTTCTTTGTAATACATTTCTCTCTCTATTCGATGTACCAAAGAATATTGGATTGGTAATGATATATTGAGGAACTTCACGTTCACACTATAACAAATATAATCAAACTTCATAAAGAAGGGTACCCAATTAGACCGGTTGTTTCTTTTTTCACAGCACCGTCATTTAAAATCTCAAAATTTCTAATAGATATAATTTCCAAATATTGTTCATTCAAACCTCAATTTTCAATCAAAAACTCAACAGAACTAATTAATAATATTCAAGATATAAAACTAACTCACTTGTCTAAATTCATATCTTTCGATGTAACAAATCTATTCCCTAGTATACCTCCTGATGAAACTATCACTCTTGTTGATAACTTGCTCACTTACAATAATACTAATCCCATAATTCAGTCTGATATTATAAATTTATTAAGAGTTTGTTTAAATCAAAATTATTTTCATTTCAACGGAAAGGTTTATAGCAGTAAAGAGGGTTTGATTATGGGCAACCCTCTCAGTCCCCTATTATCAGAAATTTTCATGGATAACATAGAAAAGATAATTCATAAACACCCCCTTAGTAAAAAATTTGTTTACTGGCACCGATATGTAGATGACATTTTAGCTTGCTTCACTGGTACTACGAGACAATTAGATAACTTCATTACTCACATTAACTCAATACATAAAAATATCAAATTTACAGTAGAAATTGAACAAAATAAGTCCATAAACTTTCTAGATCTTACAATTTCAAATATAAATAATAGACATGACTTTTCTATATTTCACAAACCATCACATACAGATATTACAATTCATAATAGTTCAGTCCACCCAATCAGTCATAAATTAGCATCTTTCAATAGTATGATACATAGACTTTTAACAGTTCCATTGAATATTGACAATTACAATAAAGAACTAAATATAATAAAGCAAATAGCGGTTAATAATAATTACGATCCAAATTTAATCGACAACATCATAAATAAAAAGATACAAAAACATACTCTAGAACAAGTATTTCCTTCTGATAAAAACAAAAATAACCAATTTAAAAGCTTAACTTACTTTGGAATACCATCCTTAAAAATAAAATCATTTTTAGAAACTTTAGACTTGAATATTTGCTTCAAAACTGACAACAATTTATCCAAATTCATTAAAAACAACAAATCCAAATCCTCAAAACTAAATAAATCAGGAGTTTATAAATTAAAATGTGGTAATGACGACTGTGATAAAATTTATATAGGTAGAACTTTCAGGAATTTTAAAACTAGAATTTCAGAACACAAACGTAGTTATGACAATCAAAAATTAGATTCCAACTATTCAAATCATTTATTAGCAAACCAACATTCTTTCGATTCAAATTTTGAAATTTTGCATATAGAAACTAAATCCTTCAAATTAAATCTTTTAGAAGCCCTAGAGATAAATAAAAACAAATATTCATATAATCTTCTTAACGACCAACTTGATATTAACAATTCTCCATTATTAAACCTTTTTACCTAAAAAGATTCCTGTAGGATGGTTGTGAATGAGTTTCCAGGTAAACTTGTTAAATTCTTTAGTTAAGACAAATTCTTTTCATTTCCTTGTAAATAGATTATAATTTTATTGTTAAATTTCCGTATAATTTAGTATTAAGGCACTGTATAAATAGAAAGTTTCTCATTATACCTCCAACGTTTGATAAAGCTACTGTGTTAGCGAAACGCGTCACTTTATGTTTAAATTACAATGTAGATTTTACAAAATAAAATTGTTTGATTTCATAACTTATAACAAATATCTTTTTTTGGTGTATAAAAAGTTCAATTTTTCCGATTATTTGTTTCTCAAAATCGAAGAAATTTGTATTTCGATAATCATTAACACACTTGTTGTATTATTCACTCAATACAAAATACGTGCCTTCGATTCGTTTAAATATGAAGATTGATATTTGAAAACACCATGTTTTCGATTTTGTATTTCGGCACCTGATTGGATACATGCAATTTTCCTATCTGTGTGTTTCGCGTTGTCATTAGTTGTTTTATTCGATATTAAAAATCTAGTGACTGACAGAAAATGTCAAATTATTAAAGAAACGTCAGAATCATTGTATCAAGAAATAATCTTGACAAATACATTTCGTGTAATTAATGATTATCGAAAATTTCTTCTCTTTTTCGAAACAAATTGTTGTTTTAGGAAAGCTTTTTCCAAACAACAATTTGTTTCTCAAAATCGTAGAAATTTGTATTTCGATAATCATTAACACATCATTAATACACCATTACATATAAGCGCCTAGACCTAAGACCAAACCTAGGAGAGCTTTTAAACTGCACCGCTGAAATCCCAAAGACATTGAAATTCCTCAAAACCACTAACCTCTACCTACCACAAAATATAAACTAGATTGATATTTTATATATTTTATGTTTTAAGATAGTTTATGCATTTATATATGTCTTTTTGTCTTTTGTATAGTGCCAATGACCATAGTTGTAGGGGCACTTAAATTCTAATAAAAAATAATACACTTGTTGTATTATTATCGAAAATCTGTAGAAAAAGTAGTAGTTTCCAATAATAAAAACTTATTTTTGTTAAATTTTCTGATTCAGTTATTATAAAGGGTTTGTTAAATTTCCAAAGTTTGCCACTTCCATTTCAAAAGCGAAGTGTGTGTTTCATTCCGTAGTTAACATAACATACGAGGGTTGTTTTTTTCAACTTCCGATCGCATAGTACGAAGGCCAGACATGCTCGAGGAGACTAGTGTGCGTAGTAGGCGACTGCGTATCTACTCTTCAATACATTCTGTCACTGGCGAGACCAACACGCCATTTTCTGTTGAGCTGCAGTCAAGTAAACATGGCTGTCACTATTGATTCTTCCGTCAAGGGTGAATTGCGAAATGTTATTCGTTTCTTGCAAGCAGAAGGTAACAGTGCAGCGAAAATTCATCGCAGAATGAGTCGAGTGTATGGAGAAAGCTTTATAAGTGATGGTGTTGTTCGTCAATGTTGTCGAAAGTTTAAAGACGTCCGAACTGATGTTCATGATGAAGGAGGTCAAGGACGCAAGTCTGTGGCTACAGACGATCTTGTTCAATGAATTGACCAAGTGATTACGGAAAATCGAAGGTTCACCATAAGTGAATTATCGGTGGAATTTCCAGAAATTTCAAGATCCACCCTCTATTCTGTAGTGTCTGAACAATTATTGCGCTATAGAAAAGTTTGTGCTCGCTTGGGATCAAAAAGGTGTACTGCTTGTGGAGTTTATGCAGCCGGGAACAACAATCAATGCAGATTATTATTGTGAAACTTCGCGACGCTCACGGGGAGCTATTCAAAATAAACCAAGAGGCATGCTGACTTCTGGAATTGCTCTGCTCCTTGACAATGTCCGTCTCACAGCGCGCAAGTAACCCAACGGCCAACCCAAATGGGACATTTTTGAACACCCACCATTTAGTCCCGACCTAGCGCCAAGTGACTTTAATCTTTTTCCTGGACTGAAGCAGTGGCAACTGACGTGGAACTCAAACACACCGTCACAACTCACTTCCAATCATTAGCGGTAATATTTTATGAGGGGGGATTGCAAAGCTTGTTTACAGATATGATAAATGTCTCAATCGTCAAGGTGATTATATAGAGAAGTAACCTGCATTGTACATTACTTCTGCTGATAAATTTTTTTTTGTATATTCACCCGTCTCTTCTCTATATCGGAGGTTAAAACAACAACCCTCGTAGTTTTACTGACCTCCCATTTTGTTTTTGTCGGCAAAAATGTTGAAATACCAATAATTGCTAAATCAAAAGCAGTGTATAGATTTTATTTATTGCAGATTGTAATTTGTCCAAATTTTTTCTTGAACAATATTATTTTATTTTTTTTGTGTTGATCTCACTTATTTTTCATAGGTCAATAATATATTACCAATCTCGATTTTCTCCCACTAAATACGGCTTTATCGCGTTTTAAAAGTCAAGTGCAAAATAAGTTATTTATTACTTAGAAAGTACCAAACATTCTAAACTGGCAACGGTGCTTCCATATCAGATTGGTAGCTGGAACTGAACACACGTCCAATGCTGACCGTAAACAATTATACTTCTCTCAAATTTTCCTTGTCGTTCTTGTGTAAATCGTATGTTTCGAATAGACTTTTATATGACATTATCGTTAAATATAAACAGTGTCAATTTGATGGCTATTTTTATAGGGTGTGTAAAGTTGTACACAAAAGAAAATTGGACATTGAGAAAGAAGCGTGAGGCCAAGATGAACATATTTGAGATGAAGCACCTAAAAAGAATAGCACAATGTAAAGAATGTAGAAATAACCAAAGAAAAACAAATAATAACAAAAACAAAGAGGGAACGAAATTGACAGTATTAGAATTCGGAAATACCTTAGAACATGAAACAGACAGGAAGGAGTCTTGTCACTCATTAGGCGTATAAAAAAATGCGACGGAAGTCACCATTTGCAACACCCTAATTATGACTCATTTGTGAAGTTGACGTTTACTGACGTAGATTGTAGGCACGTTTTTTTTACATCATTCATTCACCATTGGTTGAATGACGTCAGTCTCCGCTGCAACGACATGTTGGAGTCATCAATGGCACATAAAAAACGCAGTTGTTATTTAAATCATCTGACCACTGACAATCTATTTCTGAGTTGATTGTTGTTATTAGCAGTTTATCTGATAGTTCCACTTGAAATTTTTCCAATTTCTGACGATGTTAATAGCGCCGTCAATACCTTGTTACCACATTTTAAGTGTATTTTTATTAATTCGTCCATATCTTTGACTGCTTAAAAAAATCGTTAGTTTTTTGAGGTTAAGCTGTCATTTAGTGAACCACCAAAGTTATCCACCACCTCGATTCAACGGTGGAGTGGTTTGCAATTTTTGTTGATGCAACAGTAATAAATGAACGCGTCATTTCTTCAATCTACAATCCACCAATGAATATAAAAACGCAGCTGGTCGATTGGTGGATCTACCGATGAATAAAAGAACATACCTTGTTTATGTAGTTTTTTTGGTGAAAATAAGTTTAAACGAAAGTATTATCAGAAATATTATTCTATATTCGTATTTTCATTGCTCCTAGACAATATTGTTTGTATAGGACATAGGACAGCTTATAGTTTTATATTTAATACATTTCAATAAGCTACAATTTTAAAATTTCACATAACCCATACCCTATACAAACAGTACGCCACTGTCAAAACGGAAACGACTATTCGCCATTTGCAACCTCCTATTTGGACGAAAACTTATTTGGTAAATGCTCCTTCCTGTCTGTTTTATGTTCTAAGGGAAAAACTAATCCACGAGCCCGAGCATTTTTTCAGAAAAAAAAACTCATTATTTGAGTTATTGAATTTATTCCCAATTGCAAACTCTCCCCGCATGTTTCCTCAAGCCACAGTCTATAGTGATCGTCGGTTAACCTGGTTGAGAGTTCCTTGTCCTTTTTCGGTTGGTGACCTGGTGTTCTTCATCCAGCCAGTTCAGGATTTCCTTTTTTATGCACCGACACCCATACTAGGGATAATGTATTGTGTCCATTGCAATACTAATAAAGAATTCTAAACAGTTTCTTACCAGCTCACACTCTCTTTCTAGGTCCTTTTATACCAGCACCAGTTCCATGGTTTGTTTTAGAACCACATTATGTCTTCATGATTACCCGAATGCATCACGTTTCCAGGATGGTATGATGATATTCAGTCCCTCAATGAATATGTTATCTGGGGTCAATGGGGTCATGCTTTATTCAAACTCATTTGAAATTTCTATTGTGTAAAGTGAAACAAAAATGGCTCAAGGCCATGCGCATTGATAAAAAATTAAAATATTAAAAAGTGGGAACAAAAACAAATGAAAATAATTTTTCCCACCTGACTGACCTGATCTGTCTTGACCCGTCACCCCAAAACATGCTTCTTCCGACAATTGCGTCTGATAGCAAGTGAAGCAAGTATAATGGGGCAGCTCAGGTGAAAGCACTATTCACTTTTATTTATACCAATCTTATTTAGAATAATCTTTTCCTTCCCTAGATTAACAGAAAATTTCTCTTATTCAAATTTGAAAACAAAACTTTTGGAATTAGATATTTCTTTCTACCAACAGTCATCTTTTCTTCTCAAATATGAACATTTAACAGTATCTGCGTGACGACAAAAATATCCGTGCCTGAAAATACCCTTCTGAATTACAAGAATCATCGCGAAGCTTTGGTTATGTAGAACATCCTCCTCATAGGTTGTACCTATCACATGAATCCTGATGAAATCTGCACTATTTGTAAACAAAAAGAGTTAGAAACGATTGAGCACATACTTTTTGATTGTGTATAATGATGATTGTGAAGCAATTGTTAGGGACGCATCCCAACTCGTGCCCACTAATCCCTTAAAAGGTACAAGAGTAAAGGTCTCAATAATCTGTATACCTAACTCGTGCTCGATTGAAAAATTTACCTGTTCAAATTACCATCCCATCTATAGGAACAGGTATTATTGTTAAATTGGGTTTTCCTGAAGTACTTACTAGAAAGGATTTTGTTTCGGGTTTGATATTTATGAATGATTTAGTTTTATTTCGTAATTGGGAGGGTTAAGAGCAGCTCTATAAACATGTCGATTCGCGAAGTATCAAGTCAACGTGGGAAAATATTATTAATTGTAGAACAACACAAATTTAATCAAAGCAGCAAAAAGTTAACATCTGGAGAAATTAAGTGGGTGTGTGTGAATAGAAAGTGTAACGCATATTTTCGGACAATCGGTGATTCTGGTGGTCGTGTAATAACAGGAAAAGTATTAACTCATAATCATCCTGCAATAGAAGAAAACATTATCCAAAGACATATAGTGAGTGCATCTGCTAAACGAAAGGCCTTTGATGACATTTGTGAAAAGCCTAGCAAAGTTATTCGAAAATGTTTTGAATCCAATTTAAATGAACTTGAAATGAATGATTTAAATTGTATAAAAAAAATATTTATTATGAAAAACGTAAAAAGTTTCCAAAACTTCCATCAAATGCCGAAGAGGTGTTTGAAGTTTTAAACAATATCAATACACGCACTTTACAAGATGAGAACTTTGTACTTATAAACGATGTTGGATTAAATTTAATTGTATTTTGTACTGAAACTAATTTGAAATTTCTCTGTGAGTGCACTACACTTTACATGGATGGGACGTTTTCGTATTGTACAAAGTATTTTTTACAATTGTTTACAATCCATGGCCTACGTAATGGACATTACATACCACTTGTTTTTTGTTTATTGCAAGATAAAAAAGAAGACACCTACAAAAAATTATTTCGCAAATTAATTGATACGTGTAAGGATAAGAATTGGAATCTACTGCCTGAACAAATAGTAATTGATTTTGAAATCGGCATTCATAATGCTACGCGATTGATTTGGAGTGAAGCTAGATTGATAGGCTGCCGATTCCATTTAAGTCAAGCATGGTGGCGAAAAATTCAAAATTTGGGACTATCGTCGGAGTATAAAAACAAAGAAAGTGATATTGGAAAATGGTTGCGTTACTGCTTTGGAATTATGTTTTTGGACCCAGATTTAGTTAGCGACTTCTTCGTTTTTGAACTTATGGAAGAAAAGCCCAACGACGAAAGATTGTGTGCGTTTGCTGATTATTTAGTGGAAAACTATATATCGGAAGAGGCTCGTTTTCCTCCTAATATATGGGCAGAAGCATCAGCTAGTATACACAGAACCACGAATGCATGTGAATCATTTCACAGCCATTTAAATAGTTCATTTTATAATGCACATCCCTCATTATTTGTTTTCGTTGAGGTATTGCTAAGAATTCAGGAAGAGACTTACATTAAATGTCGCAGTGTAGATAATACTAAAATCGTGAAAAAATCAACAAGGAAAAAACATGATTTCCTAAAAAAGACTATAGATAATTTTAAAAATAAAAAGGTATCAACATTTACTTTCGTTGAAACAGTATCATGGTATAATAGTATTATGTAGGTAGTTCTAAGTTTTTTATGTGCAATATATTTAATTAATACGTTTTATAGTAGTTTTATTTCAAATAAATGACAACTGTATATGTAGGTGTTGAATATTTAATTATAATAAATAAGAATTAAAAACCGCAGTTCCGATGCACCCGGGCACGAGTTGGTGTATTAATTTTCTACCTGGTTTTTGAACGGGCACGAGTTGGTCAGTGATTTTAGGGGCCAGGTAATAACGGGCACGAGTTGGGAAACGCCGATTGTTAGCTATATTTGGAATGTTCTAAAACTCAGAGCCTTTATTATAAATGAATAGCTGATATTCATTTAATCATTATTTATTCGCGGGTAACACCAAGTATATTAGAAAAACAAGGACAAAATAGATAAAACGTGTAATAGTATATTACGTAACGTGTTTGGTAAGAAGCATTTTACGCACGAATAAAAAAGTTACGCACGATGCCGCGTAGCGGTGAATACGTAATTCCGTGAGTGCATAAAATGCTTTACAACACGAGTTACGTACTATACTTTACCTACGACCTACTTGTACTTTTATTTATTATAACAAGCATAAGAAATAACAGTTACATAATTGGAGATGCTTGGAAGACTCCATCTCTATTACTCTATTACCAATGAAAGAAGCACATTAAAGAACTAACGTTTAATCATTATCAATATATTGTTGATAATCGAAAGTCCATTTTTCAATTATAATCAATACGCATATACTCAGCCCCTTGGGCTTTTCATAGTTAAACGTGGCATATCGAATGTTTTCAAATAGTAAATTTTGAATAAAATGGCGACATGTTGCTGACAGTTGCTGAGATGTTGCTAGGAAAGCCGTGCGATTCACTTTACAGCTGTGCGTTTTTTTTACAGTGCGTGATAGACGTCATTACATTGATACCGACTGTGTGTTATTGACTGATTACAGGGGGGGGTCGTAGGTAAAATAAAATTTAAGCTTAATATAAATAACAACAATTATGACAAGGAACTTAGTGAACAGTAACAACAAAAAATTTAAATTCACAATACAATATTAAAATACCATTTTAAAATAATGCAATCCCAATCATATACTAAGATTTCATATCTCGTAGGAATTGCCTAAGAGAGTACCCAGATATGTTGAAAAAATCCAGATCCAACCTGTTTGCACTGGATAAACTTCTGCTTATTGCAGCAAACCTCCCATAATTACATCCATGTAATGGAGCTGCAAAAGTATGATTATTTCTTGTGCACCTATAAGGGACATGGAAACCAATGCGGGATAGTAATTGCGGGCAGTCTATATTATAACAGAGTAAGCTATGGAGGAATTTTATATCAGCTTGAGATCTACGAATTGAAAGTTTGTCTAGACTGAGACAGTCTCTTATCTTGATATGTATTAGTTGATAATGGCATTCCGATTTTTAAACGATATGTACAAATTTATTCTGAACTTTCTCCAAGTTGTTCACATGAATCTGGTAAGATCGTGACCAGACTGGTGAACAATATTCAATCAATGACCTGACTGATGTAAAATACATTGACTTGAGTGCCAAAACGTTCTTAAAGTCCTTAGCAGTTCGCCATCAGGTTTATGCATTGCTCCCACCTTCTCCATAAAACTGTGAATATTTTAGAGGGAAATAAACTAACTATAGTCAAATGCAGTCTTATCATGCGGGTCATACGATTCAACAAAGACATACTCACCGTTTTTTTTCTTTTATTGCGATGAATAAGACAGACTCATGCAATTTTGACGGGAGAAAAAAGGATAATATGTATTTAGTTTTCAGCGATTCTAAAAAGTCTTTCACCAGCGAATTTTTATTTAAATTCCAGTTATGTCACTTTGACAATTCAAAGTGACAATATGAATAATTAGAAAGCAATTTTCCGGTATTTTGCATCCTCAAGTAAAAAAAAAAAGGTACTTAATCTGATAGATTATTTCGAGAATAAATGAAAAAGTGGAAATTCGTCAACCAGTGTGCAGGAAACATCAATCATCATTATATATTCCGTGTATATTTGTAATCTCACATTTTGGTAACCTCTGTGTCTTCTGGTTTGATACATATGGTTAGTGACCTTTGAACCCGCACGATAAGAGCGCTTTTGACCATATATATCCCTTATCAATGATTTTAATATACGTCTATAATGGAATGAAATTTGTCCAAATAAATCAACTCTCTTAAAAACTTTTATCTACTCCTATTATATTATATACTAATTATTCAACTGCTTTTAAGCAGGTTATAGTATCTGTAAACGAACAGCGTGAGTTATAATAACTTACTGCTTATAACTCACTATAATAAATCGGAAATTCTTGAAGGTATTTACAAACCGAATATCAACGTGGCTCTGTACTCTGTACTTCTGTACAAGCACAAGCCGGATGGGGAGTAATGTCACTTGTGACACTTGATTAATTTTGACGTTTTCAAATTAAGTTAATACCGAATTCTTATTATTGTGAATTTTGTGCTGAAAAAGATGAATTCAGATAGTGAAGATGAATTATTATGTACACCGCCAGAAATAAGACAAATAGCTAATGTTACCATACAGAATTTATTGCCTGAAAAATCCCAAAACAAATATAGAAGTGTATACAAAAATTTTCAAGATTGGTGTAGCAGTAAGGACATTAGGTCATCGTTTACAGAAAACGTACTTTTGGCATATTTTACTGAACTTAGCACTAAATATAAAGCATCGTCTCTATGGACTTTCTACTCCTTGCTAAGAAGCACACTCAACATAAATAATGGAATCAATATAGAGAATTATTTAAAATTACGTGCGTTTCTTAAACGTCAATCAAAGAAACATGTAGCTAAAAAGGCAAAAACATTTACGCCAGAACAACTTAATAATTTCATAAATGAAGCTCCTGATGAGAAATATCTGGCGACAAAGGTAGATCGATTTCACAATAATTCAATCGTTTTTATCATTATATAATTTATTTTAGGTTGCTTTAATAATGGGCATTATGGGTGCTTGTCGTGCAGCAGAATTATACTCTATGCAAATTACAGATTTAGAAGATCATGGATCTATTTTTATGGTCAGTGTACCAAATACAAAAACAAAAATTGCCAGAAAATTCACTGTTACGGGAAACTTTTATACCGTAGTTAAGAAATATTTAAATCTTCGTCCTACCGATATATCGCAAACGATATTATTCTTTAAATATGAAAATGGAAAATATCATTCACAAAGAATTGGCATTAATAAATTTGGAGCAATGGGGAAAGACATTGCTACATTTTTAAAATTACCCGACTGTAATTTATATACAGGGCATTGTTTTCGCCGCTCATCGGCAACTTTATTAGTAGATGCTGGAGGGGATATAACGGCACTGAAACGACATGGCGGTTGGCGATCAACTACTGTGGCTGAGGGGTACGTTGATGATTCCGAAAAAAATAAGAAAGATACCGCAAATAGAATATACAGTTCTATAACACCTCAACCAGTACCTACATCATCAACATATATGCAACAAACACAAAAAGAAACAATAAACTTCCATAATTCGGTCCCAAATATTCAGTTCACTGGTTGTTCAAACTTTACTGTTAATTTTATTAATAAACAAAATGAATAATCACAACTAAAGTTTTTAAAGCAATGTTATAGGTACCTATTAAGATTTGTTAATAAAGTTTTTGTCTGTACTTGTGTCTTAGTATTTATTGTTATAGTCGTAGATAAAGTATAGTATTCAACGAGCGGTAATGGTCATAACCCACTTGATGAATTACAGCACTCGCCTGCGGCTCGTGCTGCAAACTTCATCTGCGTGAGTTATGACCTACATTACCGCTCGGTAAATAATATACTATTATCGCACGCCAATTGTAACTGGAAATTTCCACAAATCAGTGATTCCCTCATACAAATTTTATCTTACATCCCCTTTTGAAAATTGCATGTTATTCCCATGGTAAATAGAAATTTTTACACAAAAAATTGAATCATACGCCCATATTGTATGTTGCATAACATGAAAGGCCTAAGGATGACACGAGTTCAATGTTTTTTCTCTGCTCAAAAAGTGCTCAACACGCCTGAAGAAGTTTTAATTCAAAAATATCAAAATTGGATTATAAATAAAATATGAGTGATTTTCTTAAGGCAATGTATCAGTACCCAGTAATCACCAGCTCTGTATTTCAATTTCAATTTCAAAAAAAGTTATGGATGAAACTTCGATGAAACGTCGAAATTATTTTCGCCATGCATTTGCATGTTCGATCGCACCTTGTACATCCATCAAAAATAATTTGAATAAATTGATCGTATAAATCGCATTGAAAAGGGTCATAAACATCCCTCGACTACCCCACTGAATTCCAGTAGAGCACATAACGAGCATCGAGCACATCCACATCCATCGAAACTAGATCCGAGCCGTTGTCATACGATATAGGTGACATAATTACGTGATAGTAGGCTACTGGGAGCCTGTTAACCCTCGGGGTCGGGTACCCGCTGATTTATGTACTTTGCCGCCGCCCTTCGTCGCCCGTCTCTCTGCTGCCACGCCTGAAATATGATCGTGTTGATTAACACTCGAGACCGAGACATCGTTTGGCTGGGTTACTGCTTGGTTAACTTCGACTCTATGACCGACGCGGCGCCTCATTCAAATTGTACACTCATCATCATCGTCATCATAATCATCAATTCCCGCTCGGTATTCCCCTTTATTTTTAATTGCTTGTAGTTGCTGTCTTTTTGCGAATCTGGCGGCGATGAAATTGGTTACAAATTTGATTTTTCACATCTGATATGTTGAAAGTGAAACGGATGTGTGCATTGTTGAATTGACGGGCAATGTGGTTATCAAATTTAGGTATACTGAGAAAAAAAGTTATGTTTCTGGTTTCAGAAAAATGTGCTATAAGCTTTTTCCTTTTAGATATAGTACAAGAGATGTATTGTACTGACTATTTCTAGAAATTGAATTGAATTTTATTAATATTTAAAAAAACTGAGTTTCTTTAGAGATATTCTACACTTTATCACGGAAACTTTAGTTTATTTGGCAAAAATATGGAAACAAACCGATGGATAAAATCACGAGTCCGTTAGGACGAGGGATTTTATCTAAATTCGGTTTATTTGAATGTTTTGAATTTTTTCCGACAATTTAAAATTTTGTATTAAATGTCCAATATTCTCTTGGGTAATGGCACTGAATCGGTTTGTGTTCATTTTTCAATAAACTTCGAAGCACTCTTAGTTGCCAATAATGACAAATTCAAAGTAAAATTTTGACGTTCCAATGTAAACAAGGTATTATCGATGAGGAAGCAGAATTATCAGTATAATACCGAATGATTGGCTAGAATAATGTATTGCTATTGGTTAAAACTACCAAAATGTCACATTTTCACTAGTGAAAAAAATAATCAAAGGTAATACCACGAGTGCTTCAAATTTTATCGATAATTTTTTCTTTTCCACGAAAACTTATTTATTTGGCAAAAATATGAAAACAAACCGATTGATAAAATCACGAGTCCGTCAGGACGAGGGATTTTATCTAAATTCGGTTTGTTTGAATGTTTTTGCCTGAAATAAACAAGTTTGAGTGATGAAAATGAAAAATTATTTGATATAATTTGAAGAGCGAGTTGTATTTGGGAAGATTATTTTTTTTATCAATTGCGGAGTGGAATTTTGTATGAAATGTTCAATATTCTCTTGGGTGATGGCACTGAATCGGTTTGTGTTCATTTTTCAATAAACTTCGAAGCAATTTTAGTTATCAATAATGACAAATTCAAAGTAAAATTTTGACGTTTCAATGTAAACAAGGTAAAGTTGAAATAATACCCTTCTTGGTGTGCTTCATCGATTGTTAATCTCCTTCTATCACATTAAGTAGGAAGAAATGGAAAAAAGGCAGGTCTGTGATTAATCCTAATAAAAATATCACAATAATGAACCGTTTGAATGTTTTACAAACGTTAACCCTAATCTTTGACTTACAAAAATTTGATTGGTTGATGTTTAGATTACGCGCCAGCGCAACCTATCAATCGCGAGGTTAAAATACTATGTAGGCGTAACTTTCGTAACGGCAATGTGTCTTACGTCTTTTTCTACTGTCACACTGACAGTTCCTGTCAGGTGTGTACTTTGTTGCTTACGGTCAATTATTATTTATGAGAAGTGAATATTAATCTTATTGTTATATTTATTTAAATAATACAAAAATATGCCTAGATACACGAAAAAACATCAGCATTCTGAAAGTTCTGAAGTATTTTCAGTTGAAAAAAGAAGCTGGTAATTATTAATTTCATAGCTTTCTCGGCTTTGGCTTAATACGATCCTGATGATTTTATTTATCAAATTTAAGGTTAGCTATATGTCAAAATAGCAAATAAAATAAACGACATGCCGAAAACCCGGATATACGTCACAATCGATGACCCACACCAAGAAGGGTATTATTTCAACCATATTATCGATGAGGAAGCAGAATTATCAGTATAATCCCGAATGATTGACTAGAATAATGTATTGCTATTGGTTAAAACTACCAAAATGTCAGATTTTAACAAGTGAAAAAAATAATCACTATAATTTATTATAGGTAAAACGTCATTAAGACTCTGAT
The DNA here is from genome assembly GCA_910591695.1 of Galerucella pusilla. Lineage (NCBI taxonomy): Eukaryota > Metazoa > Arthropoda > Insecta > Coleoptera > Chrysomelidae > Galerucella > Galerucella pusilla. The sequence continues at coordinate 61,584 of CAJUYI010000346.1, forward strand.
GAAAATTCTAAATAAATGAAAGGGAAATTCGAAATTGGCAGTAAACGGAACTAACTCGAAAATAATCAAAAAATTCTCAAAAACGTGTGTTTACACCTCTCACACTAATAACGTCATGACATCTTCGACCCATACTTGGAATAAGCTGCTTTATTTCATTTTTGTCATATTCTTCCCAGATTTAAATTAGCCTCTTCTCCCCAACCTCTTCCAGTTTCTTGAATTGGATTTGTTCCGCTCTCAATCGCCCATTAAATATATCCTATAACTTTTCCATAGGATTTATTATAGGTCTGGACTACCGGATGACCATTCCATGGTATTGATTCCAATCTCTTCCAGGTAATTTCTGACAACGTGTGCAGCATGCGTCCCGGCATTATCTTGCATTAACAAGAAATGTTTTCCAATATACAGTTACTAGAAGTGATTTTAAGTCGATTTAGCTCAAATTACCTCAATCCGAAAATGCTTCCTAAGGAAGCTACAGCCCTTTGAAGAAGACGTCCTTATAAAAGTTTTCTTCAAATTATTCAAAAATACCATCACTTGAAATATTCAAACTTGGTATAATCAATGAACAGTTACAAACCAGTCGTTCGCCGCAAATAAATTTTTTTCAGCTAAATCACAAGCGTGTCAGTCGGGGGGACCAACAGGTATTTTTATTAAAACATTTTTATTTTCAAGTTTTTTATGGATCGGACACCGAATTTGGGAGATTCAAGATAATTTTCTTAAAATCTTCCCTTATTTCATATTGATATCATGAACCGTTTTCGAGGAAAATAAATTTGAACTTTTTGTGTTTATTACATAAAATCATGCTGGATTATAGTGTGCCTCTAATATGGGTGCCGGCTCATGAAAGAATTGCAGTTAGTGAAATAACAGACCAGTTAGCTGAAGGATACTTGGTAGGCCCGGAACAGTTTTGTGAAATCACAAAAGAATACATAAGAGGGGAAATCAGAAACTGACTAGTTAAGAAACACCAACTAAAATGGAGGATGACAGAAGGACACCTCCATACAAAAAGTTCTCTGAATAAAGTGGACAAGAAACTCTTGTCTATGCTGATGAAACTGGTTGAAGACAGTGGCCATATAGAAGACGAGAAATGCTTCTGGAATGGAAGTAGATAAAATGCTCAATGGTACAAAGATTCAGCTCAAGTGCCTGGGCTGCAAGCATAACCCAAACGTATGAATGATGGAAAAAACGACGACTGCTACCACAGCGTTCATATCAATCACGTGTTTAACAAGAAATTGAATATCGCTCTGGTAGCGCTACGCTGGCTGGTATGCTAGTCCACTAATTTGAAGCATTTTAAACCCCAATCTGTGGAAAAATTTCCAGTGAGCTGGATTTTTCTATACATCCTCATTGCGGTCTTAGAAATCTTTATTAATCATTAATTAAACATTACAATAGTACGATATATGAAGTAAAATAACTATTTGTATCATGCGTGGCATGATTAATAGTATACTACGCCGATGTTCTGGCTCTACTCTTCATATCCGCTTCTTCCTTCTCTCCCTTTTGTAACGGCTCCTTGCCCCTGAGCATTATCCGTTATTTTTATGCAAAATGATCTACAATAGACCCGGTCGAATCCTGACAGTTGACGTTCCCTTGGAATTTAAGACTAAATATCCCTGAAAAGCTACTGAAAAACAGGGTCACATATTGATGGCTTTCTATTAGATTCTAGTGTTAAAAGAAAAAAAAAATATTTACATGGTCCTCAATTAATTAATGATTTATACACTCATTCATTCGTCTTTCATTCCTATTTACAACCCTTTTGCTCCTCCCATCCATCTTCGTTCATACTACCTATACTAGTTCCTTTTTAGTATGTGCATATTTACATATTTACATATCTTTACACATCTTTTCAAAAGAATATGTTATTTGAATGATTGAAGCTGCATTGAGATTTTAGAATGCAGGAGACTGTAACCTTTGTGTCGTCCTGCGCGTTGTTTGACTATTTTATTTTTTAATGTGTCCGGAAGACAATATTCATAATATCTAATAGCTAACTTCATGATGTACTGTTTGATGTACTCTATCTCAGTTTGCTCATGAAGCCATTTATTAGCAGGTAAATAATTTAGTCTTCTTCCTTTGTAAATAGCCATTCTCAGGCATTTGTTCTGCACAACTTGCATTTTATTAAAAAGGCTGTCGGTAGTGGAGCAGAAAACTGGATATCCATATACCATTGTCGGTCGTATAACCTGTCTGTATAGCAGTAATTTGTTATTTACCGAAAGACGGCTACTACGACAGATCAATGGATATAGAATCCTCATTGTCGCTTTAGCTTTTTGAACTCTGTCATCAATGTGCAAGTTGTGCAGTGTGTTTTGTTTAATAATATAGCCGAGATATTTTATTGATGTTTTAGGTGGTATTATATTACCTTGTATTATAATGTTCCTATTTAGGCTCGTATGTTTTCTGAATTGGCCTCTCAGAACCATATACTGTGTTTTGGAAGCATTAAGCATCAGCTTATTCTTAACTAGGTACGGAATGATTTTATTATTTAGATGTCTTTCAATTCTTTTAAGTGCAAGATCCGCTGTCCTCGCTGTTTGAACTAGACAGACATCATCCGCATACAGAGCCGTAAGGTTGGCACTGCACATAGGGAAGTCTGCCGTGAACAACGAGTACAGGGTGGGTGATATTACCGAGCCTTGCGGTACTCCTGCCGTCACAGTATAAGGTCCTGTTTCGGCATTGCCTATTTTCATATGAAACTGTCTGTTTTTAAGATATGAGTTTAAAAGTAATACCAAATACCCAGGAATGCCGAGCTCCGTTAACTTGAAAATTAGTCCGGGAAGCCAGACAGAGTCAAAGGCTTTTCGAATGTCTAAGGAAACTAGAATAGCTGGTTGTTTGTCCCTGAAACCTTCACGTGCATAGTTAATAACCCTAATGAGCTGAGAGGGGCAACCATGCTCCGCCCGAAACCCGAATTGCTCATCCGGAATAATTTTCAAGTCAGAAGCCGCTCGCTCCAGCCTATTTAGTATTACTTTATCTATGATTTTTGCCAGGTTGTTCAGGAGAGATATCGGCCTGTAATTCTCAGTGCAGCTCCTACCGTTCGGTGTCTTAGGAACCGGAATCATGCTGGCGGTTTTAAAGTTCACCGGATAATACCCAGTTTCCAATATAAAATTGATAATTGTCACCAAAAGAGATACAGCTTTAGGATTCTCATTGCGGTGTTGTTATGAAGATGTGCAAAATCGACATCGATATCGTGCCGGCTAAAAAAGATATGAAGGTCACAAAAATCAGTTTCTCGCAAATATCTCGCGACCTATTGCTCGGAGGTCAATAGCAGCCATAAAAAAAATTGCTCCTAGTAAAATTATCTACAAAAAACGTTTATTGCATTTTTCTGTAAAATCAACCGATTCTGGAGTAGAGCGCTGCGAAAGTGACTAAAATGCACTCACATACGCTATTGTATACTGTACACCAAGGCGTTGCGAGATCTGCCCCTTTATGCCTGCTACTGCCTGCCGGACTGTGTTTAGTTCATTTAAAAATTATTCCATGAGCGTTAAACACGTTATTTTAGTTATCATGAGTGATACATGATTTATATGAAATGAGTTATTATCGGATGGTGATGTCGTAGAAGTTAGGCGTGGTCTACAAACATTGGATAATGCTAGTGCTGCTAGCTGTAGGAGTTCAAAAATAATATACTATTGCCAATAACGACTTTATTACCACTTACCACCAGCACCCGATGATCTACTGAACACCATCTTTTGCAATTGTACGAAAGGTTGTGGTGGCAAATGTGGATGCAAAGAAAATTGGATAAGGATGTTCAAAAGTTTGTGGACATTGCTGTGGCCTGTCATGCTCAAACGCAGAGTCAACAAATGGTGAAAATGATGAAGATGTGAATGTCAATCTTAAAATGATTTCACTCGACGTTTTGTCAACAACTATTACAGATAGAAAAGCTGAAAATATAGACAATGAATGAAAAAAAGGTGGAACGTGTCGCGGGACACACGGTAGGAACTTTAGTTCTTTTTAAGCAAAAATTATGTAATACATCTGACGTTATAGATAAACAATTTGCAAATATCTCGGTGTTCGGGTAGTAAGCAAACCAGACTCTCACGCGGTAGACCCGGGTTCGATTCCCAGTAAAGAAGTTTTTTTTATTGTCAATTTTATTTTTAAATAATTATTCTGCTTGATATTAATAACGACAACAGGTAGACGTTTGAAATATTTAGCAGAATATTCATTATTATAGATAATGGTATGGTACCCTTCATGAGGCAACATCTACTTATAACATCATCGTATTTCTAAAAAGGGAAAATTGGACATTCAAGAACTATACGTTCACCACAAAAAAATTAGTGGAAACATAAAATTGAATTGTTAAACTTTTAATTCGACGTTATATTACAGTTTATAAAAATTTTTATTTTCTAGATTTTTTCTTAAGTGGGTCGTTGAAAAAATATGCTGTTTGACTCGTGTGGATTGTCCATATCGCACTTGAACGATTGTGCACTTCGCCTACGGAGTCGTGCTCAAACTTCGTCCTCGTGCGATATGGCTGTCATATCCACACTAGTTGCACAAACTACTATTTCAATCAAAATATACCCTTTTAAATTTAAAAACAAGCTGCCAAATGTCAAATCAATTTATCCATCCATTTTAAGGTTATCGAATTGAAACATTCTAGTTTTCAAAATTTCAACACCCTGTATTTCGAAAAGTAAATGTGCTAGACCCCTCAATCCTCATATCATTTTGTCAAATTTTACGAGAGGAATCTACATGCAAACGTTGTAATTACCCTCAACGTTCGAGATGCTTATACCATTTTTTGCGCGATCGTATTGAAATAAATTCCGAATAAAATAATTTAAATTTCTTCGAAATGAACGAAATGTCAAAAGTGACATTTATACTTCTCGATCAGTTTATAATATATTTTGCATTTTGGTGAAATTTATTACTTTTCGACGTCTGAACGGTAAGTAAATCACTTACCGACGTGTCAAACTTAAAAACCAGTAAACACAACCTACCGTTCTGACAACCGATGCTGTAAACAAAAGAAAAAAAAAGATCAATCGCGCAAAAAAAATCATGGAAATAATAGTAAAAATTTATCCGAACAAATTCAAGTAGATCACCAGCACTGCGAATACCAGCTTTGCATAGAATTTTAATATAGCATCGATGGTTTTTGTTTATTCTGTTATTCAACGTCGGTCTATTTCTGCGACTGAGACTAATCACCGACGCCGGGAGCACTCAACCCTTAACCGGAAATTTTGGCGAACCCACTAGTGTTCCAACCAGTGGTAGCGTTTTTTAACAAGCCCAACATCCATGTACTCGGGACCTCGGTTTAACGTCTCCACCAAAAGACGGCATATCTACATTATACCTCGTGCTCATTGGTATAATGCGATATGCTACTCACCCTAGTAGTCTAAAGTGCACCCTAGTAGTCCAAAGCTGCAGGCTGTACGGGCCCTATACGATGGTTTTCCCTGTCATGGTGACCCATCCAAGTACTAACCATGTCCGACCTTGCTTGACTGTGATTATCGCATCAAACGCGCTCCACTACAGTGCTGGTTCGTCGCCCAGCATCGGTGGTTCAGTGGTAGAATGCTCGCCTTCCACGCGGGCGGACCGGGTTCGATTCCCGGCCGAAGCATATGAATCGCTGCATCGTAAACGAGAGAGAGAGACTCAGGAGAGAGGGCACACGCACGCAAGCAAGGCACATAACGAAGCAACGTAACGTAACGGTCAGATCTTTTGCGTCGCGACCCCCGGTCGCTCAAACATAACCTGACATAAAGAACTAAAGTTCCAAAAAAATTATATACTGAAGTTTATATTTTTTGTATTTTTCAGAATTCCAATAAAAAATTATTTATGCCTAAATATGTATGTATGTATGTGTGATTTTTGGGGTGACATTCACTGAGACCTAAAAGGTCTATTGTGCCCCCTTACTTCTACTCAGTTTCTGAGGAGAGTCTCAGAAACTAGTAGTTCCCTTAGTCCTATTTCCCGGAGGAATTTTAGGATGTCTGCAGGCTTCAACTTAGGCAAATGTTCCTCTTCTATCCAGTAATCTCCCAGGTGTTGTGCTCTAGGATTCTGGAGTGCTGTGCAGTTGGAAAGTATGTGGATGGAGGTTTCTTCTTCCATTCCACAAAATCTGCATTCTTCTTCCTCCACTATTTTGAGCTTTTTCAGGTGCCCATTCAGGCGACAATGTCCCGTTAGGATCCCTGTCAAAACTCTTAGCGCAGTTTTACTTTGACTTATGCATTCTTTTGATCTCAACAGGTTGTAGTCACCCAGAAGAGTCTTTGATTGTATAAGCCCTACTAGATCTTTCCAATGGTCAGATCTTCTCTTTTTCTCGGCTTTACTTATTTCTTCCAATATTACATTGGAGCTGATTCCGCAAAAGGGTTCGGGCCCCCAGTCCCCCTCTTTGCTGGTTCATCTGCTATTTCATTTCCTTCTATTCCAGTGTGTCCTGGAATCCATAGTAAGGTGACTATGTTGTTCTCGCCTAGTTCATTGAGTTTGTCTAGGCATTCCCACACCATTTTGGAACTGTTTACACAAGAGCTCAGTGCCTTAATGGCTGCTTGACTATCCGACATTGTGATAATCCTTTGTCTTCTGTATCCTTTATCAATATTGAACTGGGCGCACTTTCTTATGGCGTGGATTTCCGCTTGAAAGATACTTGGGGTTTTTCCCAAGCTTTCAGAGTGTTTGGTTCCTGGCCCGAACACTCCTATCCCAGTTCCTTCTATTGCTTTTGAGCCGTCTGTGTACCATTGAATGGCATTCTTTCCAAGTCTGGTAATGGTATTTGGATCCCATTCCTTCTTGTTGCTCATTTTCGTAACGAATTTCTTTGAAAAGTTATATTTTTTCATCATACCGTCTTGTGGCATGTCCCAGGTTGTCTGATTTCTAAGAAGTGAGGAGGTGTTTTTTTTAATTATGCCTGAATAAGAAAATCTTTTATTGGATATCATATATTATGCCTACGGGGGACACCATGTAAAAAACGCACCTTGCATTCTACCTCTTAGGTGGTGAAGGAACGAGTGCATCGTCTCAGCGCTCTACTTCGAAAGCTGCGAATTGCAAAGCTTCGAAAGCTTAGATAGCTGCTATTGACTTCAGAGCAATAGGTCGCGAGATATTTGCGAGAAACTGATTTTCGAGACCTTTTGACCTTCATAAATTTTTTAGCCGGCAAGATATCGATGTCGATTTCCCACATTTCCATAACAACACCGTAATGAAGGTGTATACAAAAAAATAGCTCACTAGGAATATTTCCGCAGATGAAACCTTAAATGGCTGGACTTTGAACCCGACTATTGTTAAAACGTATCACTACAACTTGATTTCTGTTGTAACAAACTGTTTTTCCAATGTTAACATTGTTTTTGTTAATCAGTCATGACTCCGTGTTTTGACGTCGATGAATCTGATTTATTTTGTACCTAAACCAATGTATAAACCAAAAGGACAGTTTATTTAACTCTAACAAGAATCACTGCCAATAAGAGTAGTCTGGCAACGCCGCGAAAAAGATTGCTTCTTCTTTTTTAACAAAGACACGTGTGGCGCTTTTTTGTGTGACAAGTGACAAGCCGGTGAATAAATAACCTAGAAAGAAGGTTATAAGAATATATGTGCATTATACAGTCCATTATTGTAAAAATATAAAATAATAAACCACGTTGTAACTATTACTACGTTTTATTATAAACATTTTGGTCCTTCGAGCCGGATAATACAATCAGTGCTTAACCTTAAACCGCAAAAAGTTGTGAATTTGCAAGTAGTGTAAGGTGTAAGGTTCAGATTTCCAATCAAGGATAGCGTGCATAGTGATATTGCATCAGCTGTTGCTCTGAAATCTCTAATATCTACGCTGTGGAAAAAAGTGGCTAATAGCTGTATATTTATTTGTTCAATTTCCCGTTGGAGTTAAATGAACTGTGGACATCATCGTCGAGAATACAACTCGAAATATAAGCAGTAACCTGGAGGAACATTGGTGGTGTACTTGCGGAAGGCCTGAAACTGTTGCGGCGTCGAATTCCTATTGTAAGTTCGTTCCTTTTATTTTGTTATTTCTTATATCCTTATTTGTCTTACCATACGTGGGCTCTACTTATACAATTACAGTAGATAAGCATGTTTGAGCCTGAGAAATCTGAGAATACATTGAAATTACTGGTAAGAAAAAGAGGTAGTGTAAAGCAGCGTCTCACCCTATTTAATAAGTACTTAGTGGATGCGGTTAGTAGAACTGATATATCGGAAACTGAAAATATCAATGTTAATGAAATAATACTTGAATTAGAGTGTAGATGCGAAAAGTTCAAACCATTACTTTCAGAATATGAGGAAGTTCAAATGGAAATTGAAACAATTTGTAATGATAGTGAAATAGAAAATCATTTTAAAGATAGGCAGTGGTTTGAAAATGAGTATTTTAAAAATTTGAGTGAAGCTAAAAGTATTCTTGAAACTTTCAATAAGAGCAATCAACAAGTAGATAGTGCATCCAATGCTAGTAATCACAGTGGGGGTGGGTCAGTTGGAGGTTTTTTAAGTCCACAAATTAGAGAAGTACCTGTAAAATTACCACTTATTCAGTTGTCCAGTTTCAATGGCACATACACTAAATGGTTAGAATTTAAAGATACATTTGAGAGTTTAATTAATACTAATACTTCTATAGGTGACATTCAAAAATTCCACTATTTAAGAGCTTCATTAACCGGTTCTGCAAAACAAATTATTGAGTCCTTAGAGTTCAGTTCTGCAAATTACTCAGCAGCATGGGAACTTTTGTGTAAGAGATATGACAATCGGAAAATTTTAGTTAGAGATCATATTTCTGGTATTTATGAGATGGATCCTCTGAGACATGAATCTTCGGAAGGCTTAAGACATATGTTAGATACATTGAATAAACATTTACGTGCCTTAGAAAATTTAGGTGAGCCTGTAAAGTTTTGGGATTCTTTATTAATTTATCACATTAATACTAAGTTTGATAAATCCACCTTAAAAGAATGGGAGATTTTTAAAATTAAAAATGAGTTGCCATCCTTGGAAGACTTTAAAAACTTCATTCAAGGAAGGGCAGATCTTTTAGAAACCATAGAAAGCAATTCAAAAAAGGGAAAAGATATTCAAGGTTCACATAGGCAGAAATCCTTTTTGACAGTTGATAAAGGTCTAAATAAAGGTTGTATAATGTGTAAAGCTTTTCATAATTTAAGTAAGTGTAAAAGGTTTTTAGATTTATCTATTTATCAAAGAATGGTCCAAGTAAAAAGAAATAAATTATGTTTATGTTGTTTTGATAAAAATCATTTTAATGTAGATTGTCCTGCAGATAAATGTAGTAAATGTGGTCTATCTCATAATGTGTTGTTGCATTACAATAGAGACAATGAAAAGGGTTCAGCTAATACTCCAAACACACCTGCAAATAATAGTGTACAAGCACATGAAGTACAATCAAGACCTATTGATGGGAGTAATGCAGTGGTAACACTTTCAAATACATCATCCAGGGGCAAAGGTCAGGTGTTGTCAACTGCTGTTGTTAAAGTGAAGGATACATGTGGACATTGGGTAGAGTGTGTGGTTTTGTTAGACTCTGGATCTATGAGTAACTTTATCACAGAAAAAATGTGTTCTAAATTGAGATTACCTACAGAATCAATCAATGTGGCTGTGGTCGGTATCAGTCAGGATTCTACTACAATTACTAAAAGATGCAATGTACATCTCAGATCTAATCATGATAACTTTGAAATCTCAATGTCTTGTTTAGTAACACCCCAGATTACTGATGAGTTGCCATTATTTGAAATTGAATTGAATAACTTGCAAATATCTACAGATATTTATTTGGCAAATCCTGACTTCTACAGGCCACAACAAATTGATATGCTTATTGGGGCTAGTTTGTTTTGGAATCTAATTCAAGGTGGTCAAATTAGGTTAGGTGATAGGATGCCAATTCTCCAAAATTCATGCTTGGGCTGGATAATCTCTGGAGAGGTAGGACAGAGAAACAAATTAAATAAAACGTGGTGTAATTTGAGTCGCAATCAAGAAGTTCAAGATCAGTTGGAAAAGTTTTGGTCATGGGAAGAGCCTGGTGGAGATGTCATGTCTAATGAACTAAGTGTGGATGATAGCGAGTGTGAAAGGCTGTTTGTGTCAAACATGGAAAGGTCAAAAGATGGAAGATTTGTTGTGGCTATTCCTTTCAGGGATTCTGTAACTAAACTTGGAGATTCCAAAAAAATGGCTTTGAAACGGCTCTATGCATTAGAGAGAAGACTTGCTAGAGATGATAATTTGAAGAAAGAATATTGTGAGTATATGTCTGATTATGAAAAGGTGGGGCATATGACTGAAGTAAAAGCTGACCTACAATCGGAAGAGGTCTCGTACTATTTGCCACATCATGGTGTAATCAAGGAAGGTAGCTCAACTACTAAATTACGTATCGTTTACGATGGATCCGCAAAATCTGATTCTGGCGTTTCAGTGAACGATCTGCAGTATGTGGGGCCAAAAATTCAAGAAGATCTCATAGCAATTTTGTTGAGATTTAGAGAAAATAGTGTAGCATTCTGTGCGGATATAGCTAAGATGTATAGGCAGGTTTGGGTGAAACAAGAACATCGTCAGTTTCAAAGAGTTCTTTGGCGGTGTCAGCCATCCCATGAAGTGCGAGAATATAATCTGAATACAATTACATTTGGTTTAACTTCTAGTCCATTTTTAGCCATTCGGTGTTTAAAACAGCTAGCGTTTGAATGCAAGGAGCAGTATCCTGAGGTGTCATCTGCAATTTGTCGTGACTTCTATGTAGACGACTTAATTTCGGGATCATCATCGGTTGAAAAAGCCATAAAGTTGTGTGAGGAATTATCAAAAGTCTTAGGTGATGCAGGTTTCAGTTTACGAAAATTCGTATCAAATCGAAAGGAGTTGTTACAGGAAATTGAGGGTTCAAATGACACACAATCATTTATTTTAAACTTGGGTGAGAATGAGAAAACAAAAACTTTGGGGTTATATTGGCATTGTTCTAGTGATTTACTGTCGTACAAGGTGGGGGCCGTGGTGAGTAGCGATGCGGTCACAAAACGAAAGATCCTTTCGGACGTTGCACAGATTTTTGATCCATTAGGACTTCTCAGTGCTTGTGTTATAATCCCTAAGATTATGCTCCAAAGGTTGTGGCTATTAAAACTATCATGGGATGATCCAGTTCCCTCGGAGGTGGCAAATGAATGGCATAAATTTAAAGAAGAAATGAGATGGTTGAATGAGGTTTCGTTTACCAGATATGTTTGTTGCGAGAATTCTACAAGAAATGAAATTCATGGTTTTTCGGATGCATCGCAATATGCTATCGGTGCTTGTGTGTACGTGAAAAGCATTGATCGTATGGGTAACGTGCAGGTCAAATTGTTATGTGCAAAGGGTAAAGTGGCACCTATTAAAGCGATAACTATTCCCAAATTGGAATTGTCAGGTGCTCTTTTATTGTCGAAATTGATTAAAGAAGTTCAGTCTTCACTTACGATTCCCATTGATTCGATTTATATGTGGAGTGATTCCCAGGTGGTGTTGAGTTGGATAAAATCGCCTCCCAATCAATTTCAAATTTTTGTATCAAATAGGGTTTCACAAATTCAGACTATGGTGGGTTCTGATAACTGGTTTTATGTCAAATCAAAAGACAATCCAGCAGATCTGATATCCAGGGGTATATCACCTATGAAGTTGAAAAATAGCGCATTGTGGTTTAATGGTCCTCCTTGGTTATCCGTAAATCAAACGTTGATTATACCAGAAATTGATTTATTAGAATTAAGCCACCTCCCTGAAAGAAGAAAAAATGTTGTTTGTGGAAAAGCGGTTGAAAAATCTCCATGGTCTTTATTCACAAGGTTCTCGAGCTTCGACAAGTTGAAAAGGGTTTTTGCCTATTGTCTACGTTTTGTAACCCATGCAAGGAAAAATTTTGGGGAAAACCGAAAGTCGTTCGAGTTAAGTGTTGGAGAAATTAATAATTCAGAAACGGTGCTAGTATATTTAAGTCAAAAGGACTCATTTGTCAACGAGTTAAATTTATTGAGGGACGAGAAATGTATTAAAGGAGGAAAATTATCCAATTTAAGCCCTTTCATTGACAGTAAGAGGTTGCTAAGAGTGGGAGGCAGACTACAATTATCGGATTTTGAGTATAATAAAAAACACCCTATGGTCCTAAATGCAAAACATCCTCTGGCAGATCTGATTGTTAGAGCTGAACATGTTCGTTTAATGCATGCCGGTCCACAGATGGTTATGGGTTCGCTACGCGAAAAATATTGGATCACTCAAGGACGAAACTTGATCAGAAAAATAATTCATGAATGTGTCCTCTGTGCGAAGATCAAGCCTATCAATCTTCAAGTTAAAATGGGAGATTTACCCAAAGAACGTATCTGTCAACAACCACCTTTCAATACAACAGGAGTTGACTATATGGGGCCCTTCAATTTCAAAACTTCACAGGGGCGCGGTGTTAAGATGTATAAAGGCTATGTGTGTTTATTTGTGTGTTTTGTAACACACGCAATTCATTTGGAAATTGTAACTAATCTTTCAACAGAAGGTTTCATATCAGCCTTTCGAAGATTCGTGTCCAGGCGAGGTAAACCAAGCTCAATTTATTCCGATAACGGCAAAAATTTTGTAGGTGCTTCATCTGAATTAAGAGAATTGGGTCAATCTTTAATTTCGCATAATTTAGAATTGTCGAAAATCGCAGGTAATGAAAATGTGAAATGGGTGTTCATGCCAGCTTATTCACCGCATTTCGGCGGATTGTGGGAAGCAGGGGTAAAGACCACTAAGTATTATTTAAAGAGGGCGATCGGCAATACTAATTTGACATACGAAGACTTTTCTACTGTGTTGTGTCAGGTAGAGGCCATCGTGAATTCCCGTCCTCTTACTCCCTTGTCCTCTAGCCCCTTTGACCTCGATGCATTAACTCCCGCTCATTTCCTGATCGGCAGAAGACTTACTTCACTTCCGAGTCCGTCTGTAATTGAGATATCAGACAATAAGCTATCAAGATACCAGCAACTCCAGAAAATTCAACAGCAGTTTTGGTACCAGTGGTCCAAGGTGTCGGAGCTTCAAACCAGAACTAAGTGGAAACACCATCAAGACCAACTCAAAGATGGAATGTTGGTCGTCGTTAAGGATGACAATCTACCACCATTATGTTGGCGTATGGCAAGAGTTGTAAAACTACATCCGGGACAAGATGGTATTGCTAGAGTGGCGACGTTCAAAACAATAAATGGTTTAATTAAACGGTCGTTCTCTAAACTGTGTCCGCTACCAATCAAAATAGACTAATCCATGTATATTGTGTTATCTTGAAGGTTATAACCTCTCAAGGCGGGGGGTGTATGTATAAACCAAAAGGACAGTTTATTTAACTCTAACAAGAATCACTGCCAATAAGAGTAGTCTGGCAACGCCGCGAAAAAGATTGCTTCTTCTTATTTAACAAAGACACGTGTGGCGCTTTTTTGTGTGACAAGTGACAAGCCGGTGAATAAATAACCTAGAAAGAAGGTTATAAGAATATATGTGCATTATACAGTCCATTATTGTAAAAATATAAAATAATAAACCACGTTGTAACTATTACTACGTTTTATTATAAACAACCAATCAATTCAAAAGCTGTTTCCATAAAAAAGTGAAAACATTCCGGTTTTTATCATAGTAACAGGGACCTGTCAACATCTATGTCGAAAACAATTCATTATCTGCTTCTTAATAAGGAAAACACACACACACACACACTCGTTGAAAGACAGGAGAATATAAACAAGACAACAGAAAGGACCTTTAGTGCAAGGAAGCGAAACAACTCCCTTCCGGTCCATCATCGAATAGTACAGTCTATATAGAAACAAGTAACCAACGAACCGGAAGTGACGTGTGCCATATCTTGCCGTGATACTAGCGATCCATCGTGACCACTCTTGATATGAACGGATGATGATCGGGGGGTTGGAAGGAGAAGGAGCGTACCAGAATTAGTTTCTTAATCACTAGACAATGGGCAACGCAGATTTGGATACACCTGATAAATAGATGATTGCATCATTGAGAGGATCTAGTAGTGCTTATAGTGGGGAGCCGTGAGGCGTAAAAATTGTAAAATCTCTGAATCCAGGGCTAGTCAATAAATCTTCATACAAACTGTTGAAAGCTCAAATGAAAAAGTTGAAAAAATTGTGCGGTCCACAATTGATAACCACAAATTACTGCAAATAGTATGTTAAGTATTAAGAACGGTAAAGGAGACCGGTATTATCCTTAACGTTCGAGATGCTTATACCATTTTTTGCGCGATCGTATTAAATTTCGAATAAAATAATTTAAATTTCTTCGAAATGAATGAAATGTCAAAAGTGACATTTATAGTTTTAAATATAATTTGCATTTTGGTGAAATTGTTTTCATGCTATTCATTTCTTTTTTGCGCGATCGATCTTTTTTGTTTATTTACAGCATCGGTTGTCAGGTCAGTAGGTGGTTTCTAAGTCTAACACGTCGGTAAGTGATTTACTTACCGTTCAGACGTCGGTAAATGAATTACTTACCGACGTCTTAGCCATACATACATTTAAGTGGTCCTAAATAATATATTACTTCATTCATTACACAAAAGGAACAAAAAAAATGGGAAGATTGATATTTTTTTGATGAACAGAATCGAACAGAACAATATAAAAAGTAATAAATAGCATGAAAACAATTTCACCAAAAATCAAATTATATTTTAAACTGATCGAGAAGTATAAATGTCACTTTCAACATTTCGTTAATTTCGAAGAAATTTAAATTATTTTATTCGAAATTCGAATATTTCAATACGATCGCGCAAAAAATGGTATAAGCATTTCGAACGTTAAGGGTAATACCGGTCTCCAAACATTGCTGTCGACCGGTAAACAATCCTTACCGTTCTTGATACTTAATATACTATTTATATTGTTCTGTTCGGTTCTGTTCATTAAATAAATATAAATAAACTTTGTTCCTTTTGTGTAATGAATGGAGTAATATATTATTTAGGACCACTTAAATGCATTTAGGGCTAAGACGTCGATAAGTAATTTACTTACCGACGTCTGAACGGTAAGTAAATCACTTACCGACGTGTTAGACTTAGAAACCAGTAAACTCAACCTACCGTCCTGACAACCGATGCCGTAAATAAACAAAAAAAATCGATCGCGCAAAATAGTATATCATGCAACGATCATGAGATGATGGTTATTAATACACAAGCATTAACCAGGATACGTTTCGTATGCTTAATAACCACCACATGAGAGTTTCATACACTATTTTTTCTACGAACAAAAATTTTTATTTAAATTCAACATTTTTTTTTCAGTTTTCAATACTTTTTTATACAAACAATAAGAAATAAAATATGAAAGAATAATAACCACCAAAATAACTATGAGCTCAACTGAACTATTAACAATAAAATAAGCGAATTCATATGTAACATCAAACAAGATAAATTATGAATTACATTTCAATAAATTTTGTTTAAATACAAATTTTTCATAGTATAATTACGAAAAAGTACTTAAGGTACACCATCTTTAGTCTCAAACGAATTTGTACTCTTATGAAAAGAGCAAATTAATATGAATTTCATTATTTGAATTATCAATTGAATGTGTATGAAAACTCTTCGTCGCTCAACATTTGTTCTAAAAAATGGAAGGTATTTACCTTTTTGACCAATGCAAAACATTGAAACTGTCTTAAAATACGGTCAAATTGTCAAACATTCTACAGAAAATATTGAGTCTGCCTACTTGGTTATTTTCCAGATTCTTAATAAAAACCAGTGTTATGATAAGTATCATTATGGAACTAAAATGAAATTATTATTGTGTAAATGAAGATAACGGTAAAAGCGTTTTTTCGCATTGTTCTCGGAGATTTTAGGTTATATGGAAAAATCTTTCATACAAAAGTTTTCTTTCCGACCTCAACTTTCGAGGGAAATCGCAATAATCCAAAATTCCACCCCTTTTCACCCCCCAAATACCCCCTTTTTTTGGTGTGTTTGCGTTCTGATGCCGGGAGCACTGCAGCCTGTTGGCTTATTGTACTCTACTCCCACATTTATTCCACCCATCCAGTTATCCCCGTACCTTCGAGTAGACGATATTGGTCCATTGGATGTGTACCATATACTTCGGGTGGCACATTGGCTTCTCCGAAGATTGTTTGTCTCCCCGAGTCCAATGCCTCACAGTCAGATAAGATATGGGTTATGATCTCGGTCTCCATACCACAAAGTCTGCAGCTGAGGTCCCCGTTATATAACCCTATTTTATGCAGGTGATCTTTTACCGGGGCATGACCCGTTAAATAACCTTTGTACCAATTTTTGTATTTGCCCTCGGACTACCTTTTTTGTGGTCCCAAGAACTGGTTCTGGTCCAATATATGCTGTTGCTGAACCTCTTATCGCGAGTTCATCAGCTTGTCCTATATTTGTTAATTCTGACACATTCTAGGATAGCATAAATATCTGCCTGAAATACAGAGGTATGTTTTCCTAGTGGAAAGGAGCATCTTGTGTTTCTCATTCCACTATACACACCTGCTCCTGTTCCTTCCTCAGTCTGTGACCCGTCTGTCTACCAGGTCCTCCTCGAGAAAGCTTCAGCCTTGTCCACCAGACCAAAGACGCATATGCTATTATGGGTTTAACCACTACACTGTATATTCAGTGTATCATTCGCGGACTCAACCCCCATGTTTTCCCACAAGTTCGTCTTGCCATCATTAATGTGGTTTCCGATCTTGTTGCTACTTTTTCCATTTGTTTGGTCGATGTCAATCTCGAGTCAATAATCACCCCGAGATATTTAACATCCATGACCATTGGAATCCCCGTACCTTGAAGGAATAGTGGTCCCAATCCCACCAGGTCCCTTCTTTTCGTATAGGGTACTATATTTGATTTGGTGGGACTTATAGTTAAACCCACCTCTTCCGTCCATTTTATTACTATGTTCAGAGCCTGTTACATGCGCTCTTCGACAGTAGTATTGAATCTGCCTTGTGATATGATGACCAGATCGTCCGCATATCCTAAGATAGTATGGTGTTCATTTTTGAGTCTCCTCATCAGTCCTTATCAGTTCCTCATTAGAAGAGACAGGACTCCTCCTTGAGGACATCCCCTTGAAACCCGGGCTGATAATGTTTCACCCGTCAAGGTTGAAAAGATCGTTCGGTCTCAGCATGCAGTCTATCCATCTGCAGCTTGTTTCATCAATTTGCTTTTGACAAATTGCCCTAGTGATTACTTTGTGAGAGATGTTATCAAAGGCACCCTCTATGTCAAGGAAGGCTGCTAATAATACTTCCTTATTTTCGAGAGCGTACTCTATTCCTTGTACTAGGTGATGGAGTGCTGTCTCTGTGGATACTCCTGGTCTGTATGCATATTGATCCAGGTCGATCGGTCTTTCTACTAACGATCCTCTTCTAATGTGCATGTCTACCAGTTTTTCCAATGTCTTCAGTACAAATGACATCAGACTTATAGGTCTCAGGAACTTTGCTTTATTGTCACCTGTTTAACCAGGTCTAGGAATAAAGACAACCATAACTTTTCTTGAGACCTTTGGTATGTACCCTAGTCTCATGCTTTCTCTAAGGATCGTATACAGTCTGCTGAGTATAATGCCGTTTGCCTTTTGCAGCATACTTGGATAAATCCTGTCCGGTCCCGGTGATTTATATGGTTCAAATGAGTTTATTGCCCATTTTATTTTGCTTCGATTTACCACTTCTCTAGATACTTTCCAACTTTTCTTGTTATTCCAGTTTGGAGTCCTTGAGGCCATATGTTGTTCTTTATCCAATGCCTCATCGCTTATTTTGCATTCTGGAAAATGTACTTCGAGAAGTTCTACCAGAGTTTCCTTCCCGTTTTGTCTATATCTCCCATCTCTTGTCTCTAATGAGTTAATTGTCCATTGAGGATCTTTGGATAGTATCTTATGGAGTCTAGCACATTCGGAGGTCTGTTCTACTTTTTCACACCTGCTCGTCCCTGCACCCTGCACCCCCGCTTATTTATATTTTGCAAAAAATAACAGCTACAATAAAAATATCACTATAAACTATAAACAACCTGTGTAAAGACTAGAGGCGCCTCTTCTGGTTATTTCTGTAAGTTTATACGTCTAATCGAGCTGTTTACAAACATAATAACATGTATGAATTTTTACTAGTACGTCTAGAAAATGTATCGAAAGTATATCATTTGGTATTAATATTTAAGGAATTTTGAAAAGATCTTTAAAGATCCAATAAAAAAGTTCTGACTTCCGGAACTCCATCTCTATTATTAATGATTTCAATTCAACTTAACAAAATGTTTCTGAGCATACTTGTTTATTGTAAAGTTTCGCGACGTAGAGTCCTTCCTATGTACATACTTAACAAGATCACGCCATAGAAGCTTAAATTTTGTATAGCAACTAGTATAATATTCAATTCATCTCACATAGTAGATGGTAATTGTCGCATGTTTGTCGCCACCATGGACGCTAGTGTCTAATTAGCAAGGTACGGCAGTTTCTTTATATAAATTATAACATTGTTCACTCATTACTGTTGTCCTAGATTTCATGTGGATTGTAGATGAATGATTATTACAGCTCTTCCCATTATTGTGCTATTTTTAAATAGTACCTACCTGAAGTTACTATTAAATTATTGTAACATATTTCGTCAATTTTGAGTACAAGTCTGTAATATACAAGTGAGTATTTACAATTGTTTTGTGATGATGTGAATGTTCAATGATTAACTTTTGTCACTCTAGCTACACAATGATAGATATTCATGAATATCATATAAATAAATGAGTATTATATATATAAATATAAAATTCAATCTATATAGTATCATCCTCTTCGCTGGCCATACAAGAATCATCCGAAGACTCGTCGAGAGAGATCACTATCGGTTCTATAGTTTGTTCTATGAGGTTATCTAAAACCCAAATTTTCTCTTCTCTTTAATTACATGATTCACAGCATCTCTCCAGTTCTCTTCAGTTATTGTTGTCAATGAGTACTTCATTAGTTCACGAACATCTTCCATTTTAAATGTTTTATTATGTCTAGCTACATAACCTTTCATTTGGGCCCATATTAACTCTATCGCATTTAATTCACAATGGTATGGCGGCAAACGAAGCACTGTTATCTCACGATTCTTGGCTATTTCAGCAATAAAAAACTTTTTGAATTGTAGCTTGTGATCTGAAGCAACCTTTAAAAGTTCTTTTTTCAACATATAATCTTCAAATGGTATATCTTTTACGATTAACCAGTTTCTAATATCAGCTTTTCTTCAATAGGTAGATGGAAGATTTTCTGTTAATCGCGAATGATAAGCTGCATTGTCCATAACGATTACAGCATTATTTGGAATTAATTCGACCATTTGTGTAAAATACTCTTCAAAAACATCTGCAGTCATTTCTTCATGATAGTCTTTGGTTGATGTTGACTGAAACTCCAGTAAATCACCTTCAACGAACCTTTGATTGCATCCAATATGCGATATTATTAGTCGGCGACCTTTACCGATAGGAGTTTTCAGTCCAGTAGATAAACCTTCTATGAAAGCTTGACGACTGGTTTTAATACTTTTGTCCTTTCATATTTTTTTCACTGAATGTCCTTCATTGAGCCATGTCTCATCTGCCTCCTGTCTGTATTTTCGGATCTCTTTTTTAAAATATAATTCGTGTACTTTTCGTCTTATTGTATTTTGCATATGTTCATCAAGGTCAAGTGGTTTTCTTCCAGTTGACTTTCTAGGTGGAGATATATTTCCATTTTTCCTCTACCTTAGAAGCCTGTAAATAGTAGATTCACTAACTCCTGTCATATTGGAACATGTCGAAACTATATTCTAACAGTAGCAGCCGGCATTTGATGTACAACAGCATCATGCACATTTAACACTACAGTCTTCGTTTGTAAGCTAAGCAAGCTCTTACACTTTACTGGGGTGAAACTTGAAGAAATCTTTCACAACAAAGTTAACACTTATGGAACGTAAGCGACTCTGAGCAAAACAAGTTATACAAATTTGGGCGAGACCAAGTTTCACCGTATATACCTGCAAAATTTCTAAGTAGTCATCAGGACAATCCCTAGTAGGACCCTATTGTAATGTTTCTTGGAAATTATCAATTTGTTTTAACTAACCGAATTTAGATTCATATTACCTTTATATATCAGATCGGGTATAAAATTAAATAGTGAATAAATTCCTTAGATGAACGATGACGCTTATGGTTTACTACCTGACTAGCATCTGTGACCTTTTCGCGTGCTGTCAGACAATAAGAAACAGACTATAGACATATTATTTCTCCAAAAAGCAGAAAAATATAGCGGTTTTGAGATAAGCTCTATCGCTACACTTGGTAAACTAAGACAAATTGTTCAAAAGAATGAATGAACTGGAGTATTGGACGTCAAAGGAAGTTGAATATTATTATAACAAAGAACAGAGACTGTTCACTAAAAAGCAACAACTACTTCTAAGGCTATGTGCTCCGACAGACATTAAATTAAACTTTTAAGTTGAACGATGTTGGGATATCTGCACGATATAATCATCGAACCAACTATTCTAGTTTGTAATTAGAATGCACAAGATCACTGAATTAAAGTTTGCATATCCCAAAAATAATTGAATTAATACGACCAAAGGGACCTTTCTGTTTGAACTTGCGGTACATTTCAGTTGTTATCACTCGATTCGGTAACTTTTCAAAATCGGGTTCATAGGATGTAACGGGGTTGGCGACCCTCGAAGAAGAGAACTTATCCCATATAGAAAATGACAATCGCTTTTGTCTATTTTCTACATAGCTCTTCCGCTGCAACTATTAGAATATTTCACAAATATTAATTAGAAATTCTTGAAATAAAGCTAGATTATTGTGACAACTAATTGATTCCAATTATTATTTGAAATTTCTTATACTATGAAGTCAAAGTCAAGTCAAAGCTGTTAACACATCTACAATCAATACAAAATTGATTGATGTAGTTACATGGGACAGGTGAGTCCAAAAAAGTGAGCTGTTGGTCTTGGGAAGGTTATATTAATAGTCCGGGAAAATAGGGATATACAATGGAGAAAATCTTCTTTTATCAAAGGTAACTGGGCCCTGCGTTACTATGTTTACCGCTGATGACGTTTGTTGAATATGTTTGTTTACTGTTTACTTTGTCATTGTCAATTTTGAAAAGTTGTCATGTTAGAAATGGATTTACTGCAAAGTGAGGATGAATTGATGCAATTAACACCACCTGAGATAAGAGACCAGGCGCGAGATGTGGAATTGAACCTTTTACCGGAAAAATCAAGAACTGTATATGAACTCACATACAGCAGATTCATGGAATATAGACAAAAGAAAAATATCGGATATTTCTCTGAAAATGTGCTGATTGTCTATTTTTCCGATCTTTCAAAGAAAATGAAGCCTTCAACGTTATGGTCTACCTATTCGATGTTGAAAGCTAACCTGAACATAAAAAATAACATTGATTTGGAAAAATACCTGAAGTTTGATTTAAATTATTAGTTGGAAGGTTGCCTAACAACGGACTTTTTCTGCCTGGGCATTAAAAGTACAACTTCTAAGCCTGCCAAGTGTCATTAAAAGGCCGCTTTTAATGTCATTTGGAGAAAAATACGTATATTGCAATTTTGTGAGGCCGCCATTTTGAATTTCCATAATCTGAAAAAACCAACGTTTTCAGGAGCCGGACTACTATATTTTTATGTATTAGAAAGTCGTTATCCTAATTATGTTTGTCACTTGAAAAACCATTTTGCAATAATTATTCAAATTTTACAAAAATTGAGTGTTGAAAAAAAATCTTTTTCAGATATTGCATTACGTCATTTCATAGGATATACAATTACCCACAATTTTGATGCCCAGAATTGTTTTGTACAATCAAATCTAAAAAAGTTATGGACAAAAAACTGTTGCATTCCACGTGCTCCAAGCTATGCTTGCAAGCTGCGTCGCAAGCTCGAGCAGTATTTTCTCACAAATCTAGGAAAAACATCTAATAACTCAAAAACGGTACCAAGTAGGGGTAACATATTATAACCCTGTACAATTCTATATTCTGTGTGAGTCTCCAGAGAAATTCCGGACCACACCCTAACTGAACCCACTTCTGTCCTAAAACTGAAGGTACATTCTGCAAAACGTTTGTGTTGCCTTCGCCAATCTCTCTCACAACTATCTGAAGACTGCATGCCGAATCTGGACAAAACGCGCATTCATTTTCACCTTAGTGCTGATGATTTCTGGAAAACTAAAGAGGCTCAAAAAGATGACGATCAGGACGTTCTGGGCCTTGTTGAGTGTTTTTCTTTTGTATTTAAAGCTATTCAAAATTAGCGGAAATTTTCACAGAAACTCTTGTAAATGAAAAATTTTCTTTGTTTCAGACCGTCTCAGTGTCTATGCTCCTGCGCTACTCTCACCATCAGATATTCGTGTTTATTGGTAAGTACTGCTATTGTGCGCTGATATTTTAATTGAAATACTTGATAACAAATAAATATAAACTTTGGCTTTATATCGATTCCAGATACATTTATTCGACACTTTCGTTTTAAATATAATAATGGAATTGCCGTTTTTCAGTACTATATTGAAAAAAAATCACAATGGACCATCCAAATCGTTTATTTCCGATTGGTCCATTGTATTTGATTTTTTCAATTTTCAGTCAAGTACTTTCATACATATACCAGTTGTATAAAGGTAGTCAAAATTACTATTAACTTCAATTTTCAATGTATTTTAACAATCCGCTAGCTGCTTTGAAAAGCGAACGGAATGTTATATATAGCGCATAATGAAATATTGCAGTTCTCGGAAAATAAAAAAAATGTATATATCGGAGGTGAATATTCATTTGTTGCTCTATGTAGGTGAAATCGTTTCCAATCATTCGTTTCATGAAGTCCTCAGAGATAATATAGTTTTCAGATAATATTATACATCAATTTCGTTCATTTTAAAATGGATAATAAATGAATTTTTGAAATTTCAATACCAAAAAAATCTACTTGAGTACAGTTTTCTGTAAAAATTGTTATATTTTAGTATAGCATGTCATCCAAGGTTATAGTTGAAAACTTTTATACTGCCTTATAAAGTTTTTGAACCATTTTAACCGCTCGCTTAGAAGCAGCAAGTACTTCTCTGGATATATGCACCGACAGACATTGAATATAAATATAGGAATATATATAGGTACTTCTGAGTTAAACGAGGTTGAGATATATGCACGATATAACCAAACATTTTGGTTTGTAATCAGATAGAACAACATCATTTTCAGGTGTTTTTTTGTCACTGGAATTTTGGTTTGTGGTTAGTTGTGGGGATGCCGCTGTAATTGCATTCCTAGCAATTCCTTCACGAAGTTTAATGTATTGATGTGACTTCAACATTGTCCAGGATTATGCTCTGAAAGCTTCTGGACGAAATATATCAACCCTGTACTGATGGGGCGCAAATACGTCGAAATCGATCTACAAGTGATGTCCTAATTGCAAACCAGAATCTATTTAATATGACACTTGACACTTGATATTGTCGTCACACTAAGTGCTCTACTCCCACATTTATTCTACCCAATCAGCCATTCCCGTACCTTCTAATAGACGATATAGGTCACCTGAATACGTGCCAAATGCTCAAGCAGCACATTGGTCTCTCCGAAGATTATCTGTCTTCTGGAGTCCAATGCCTCACAGTAAGACAAGATGTGGGTTAGGGTTTCGGTCTCTATGTCCCAAAGTCTGTAGTTGAGATCACTGTTATACAGCCCCATTTTATACTGGTGATCTTTTAGCGGGGTGTGACCCGTTAGCAGGGCCGGAGCTTGAGTTGGAAAGGCCCCGGGGCAAAAGACAATTTGGTTTGGGGCCCCATATTAAAATCACATGTTATGATAATATCGTGTAAATATTGAGTAAGAACGACAGTTTTCTGTTAATGACGATATTAATTTTTCACAACTTGTAGAAACAGTTATTATAATCTGCAGGCAATATCCTACATGTAGAACGTTTGCAAATGCTCTTATGACATTTTGTTACAAACGCAGAAACTAAAAACACTTTTTTCTAGATTTTACAGAAGAAAATTTGTTTATTACCTTATTAAAGTCAATCTTGCGCGCTCTTTGATTTTCAATGGACAGTAGCGCTAAATTACTAAGTCTATTTTGTCCCATTGAGGTACGCAAGTAGTTTGTTTCTAGAACGTCCCCAAAACGTTTCTGGAATCTGAAACGTTTGTTAAAACGTTTTTGGAACTGTTGATATCTGTTTGATGAACGATGCAGTCAAAACCTTATGATTTTTTTCAATACAACGTGTCTGAAATAATTCACGATTGTTTTAAAATGTTTCGATAAAAACGTTTCAAAACGTTTTACCAACCTTTAACACCGGACATTTTATGATTTGTGAAACGTTTTCCGTTTGCTTACTGGGACAGTTGAACTATTAGAAATGATTCAAAACACTTGCATTTTTTATAATTTTAACGCAAAGTTATAACTTCTCGCCAAACGAAAATTACTGGTTTCTTTATAAAAAATCATACACTTGAGAAGAAGCGATTTTTCAGGCAACAACTTTTTCCAATCATGTGCACCAAACTGCACATTCACATTTACCCATTCAAAGTGATACTAGTAAATGTACCTTTTTTCCATATTACTCGTACTTATGAAAAAACTCGTGTGGCTCGTGTAACCTCACCAGAGCTATACGCAGTTATACGTAATCTGTAACTACGCAGTTACTACGGTACGAAGCTCCGAATGAAACACACGTCTGTATCACGAGAAACATCACCACGCGCATCGCAAGTCTCGATTCTCGAATAGCTGTAAAGGCAGTGCCTACCAGATATGAACCAATGACGCGAGAAATTTGAAATCTCTTTTCAACAAAGTCAAACTAGCAAACTCTGGGTCAACTAATATGTTTCAATCTTTTTTTTCAAGTTTGTTTTTGTATAAAATAAATATTTCTCCCTTTTTATTCTCTGTCAGGGGCCCCTGATATCGAGGGCCCCGCGGCACCGCCCCTGATGCCCCATTGTAGATCCGGCCCTGCCCGTTAGATAATCTGTGATAATTCTCAGCTTATTTCTACTGATAGTCAATAACTCTTCAGCCCGTTTAACACATATATGTTACCCATAAAGTGTACCTGCTTTGGAGTGTTCTTCCACTGTAGTCTATGTTGGCTCTGTATACATTTTTGTATTTGACCTCGGACTACTTTCTTTGTGGTCCCAAGAACTGGTTCTGGTCCAACTATGTCGTTGCTGAACCTATTCTCGCGAGTTTATCAGCTTGTTGATATCCGGAAATATCGTTATGTCCAGGCACCAACACTCATCTTACTGCTAGTTCATTTAGTTCTTTATGGAATTCTTCTTCCAGTCTCGTCGTTACCTTGCTGCTATTTAATAGTATTTTATGCAACGATCATGTGATGATAGCCATTAAGACACGAGCATGCTGTAGGATACGAAACGAGCCGCAGGCGAGTTTCGTATATAATATGCGAGTATATCAATGGCCATTACATGAAAGTTTTTCCTACGATCACTACCCAAAGTAGACTTTTGCACACTCAAATCTAACCGCAAAGTTGATGTTTTCCGCGATCTGCCATAATTGACATTATTTACGCTCTAGAGCGTACTTTTCCGCTCGCCTGTTTTCATTTACAATAAACTAAAGAAAGGTAGTAAATAATAGATATATTAAAACAAAATGTAGAGCAGTCCGAATATTTTAGTTGAAATATTAATATTTGAAGATATTTCGAACGAAATTAATAAATATTCCTATATAATTTGACTGACATCTACAATTTATACAAGTTACTGGATTTACAACGCTGCAGGTTACGCTACCAACAAATAGATGGAGGTGTATATTTTATATGTTTAATTTTATTGAAATTATAAAATGATTTGAACCTCATACATTGATATTATTTTGATTCAATACTACGGTGAAGGATTTATTTCTTAGTTCAAGATAAAAATTAATATTTACAACTTATTACAAATATAACGTTGTTAAGATTGACAATTTTCTTGATCGTTTTTGCAGATTCCTATTTTCATAGTATTGATTTATACGGATAAGTTTACGTAGTAGAAATATAACAGTCAGAAGGTAAGCAATGCATTATACACCTAGATGCAACAGTGATTGCATATTTAAGTACCTACCTACTTTTTTGTGAAAATAGTAGTCTATGGAATTAATGAAAGGTCATTATTTCATTTTTAGTTTATAAAAAAGTTGTCTGTTTATGAATAGCTATTTGAAAAATGGATAGTGTCAGTGAATTTTCAAGCACACCTCCAGATATAGCAGATTTTGCTATAAATATTACTCTTAATCTTCTGCCAACTAAATCCAGAGGTAAATACGAAAAACAATAATTGTTACATGTTTTCAACATCACATTCTAATAAAGTGTACTTTTCATGTTTTTTTTAATTATTTGTTTAAAAATAAGGTGATCGTAGAAAAAATCTTGTGTGCAATTCGAGCAGAAACTGCGTTGCCGCTTTCGGCAGATTGCCTTAAGCGGCAAATTATCACTTTTCGCTCTTTATACACAAATAGCTATTTTCTACTCCGATTAATAAGAATTATTTAATTAATAATAAGTTTGATTAATTTTAAATAATATATAGTTACTTTTGAAGATCAAAATTATTTGACAGCTGTCAAATTGAGTGTCACTTAATAGGTCTGTTCGCCTGCAATGAAAGTGTAGCACTGAGCTATATAATTTTGAAAAATTCAGGTCTATCTGTGAAAAAATGCGTGTAAAATTGCTAAATTTGGGACTATCTATGTATATTGCATTTGTATACTGCAAGAGGCATTAAAACATAATTGAAATGAATAAGATCGTATTAATTTCAGAAATGTCAACCCGGTATCCATGGCTATATTAAATATAGCGTATATAATATATAATGAAAATTTGTATCATGATGAATATCATTATGATACAGATTTTAGTCTTTTAATATGTATATTATAAAACAGGAGTAGAAAATAGTATATTATGCAACGATCATGTAATGATGGTTATTAATACACAAGCATTAACCGGGATACGAAACGAGCTAAAGGCGAGCTTCGTATGATTGATGCGAGTTTATTAATAACCATTACATGGGAGTTGCATACACTATTTTTTGACGAAGAAATTTGATTTAAAAAAAATATTTAAAAAATACCTACATTAACCGGCACTCGAACCCGGTATGTACAGATCGAAAACAACCTCATGTGGCGCCTTTTCTCACTGTGCTACTTGATCAGATGGTTGAACTAATAGCATAAAGCGTATACATTGTATAGGTATACGAAATAAGTAATGGATTATTTAAAAAAAAATTATTAAGTTTAAATATGTATTCACCTTATTTAAATTGTACAGTTGTACACACATTAGAAGCAGACGTTAACGTCATCCTATTTGCACAAAACCGACTGGAGTTTGAGGTTATCAACTGTCATATGCTCTAAAAAAAGCAAATCCTATTTCCTATTTCGCAAACCTATGGAAGTTCCTTTTTCTACTGTGCCTCTGTTTTTACTGTGCCATTCTTCATTACCACTCTACACTGTTTCATATAATAAAACTAAATGTCTATTAAAAATAGAAGAAAAGATATATTGTATGATGATCAATTAAATGCCGAGAAACACTTGTTTTTACGGTTTTCTGTTAAATTTAACAATGCTTTTGTCTTAATTGAATTTTACAGAGTAAAGTAAACTGTTAGAGAATTAAATTATATTTTTTTTCACTTTGTGATAAAATATATCCTTTATACATAATGGACCGAATGGAAGTTATGAATCGGAGCTAAATACATTAAAATGGTCATTCGATTAAGTTGAATTTGTCGGATTGGACTAAATGAAGGTTTTAATTCGGATAAAATAGGTGGAATTTGAAATATTTAATAATGTAAACAAAGAGATTTACATGGGATAAAAATTTCAGTTTTTGACACACAATTTATATTTTTGAAAAAACTGAAATGCTCCCAAATCATGGACAAAGGTATTAGCTTGGGGAAAATTATATACAAAGGATGGAAAGAATAAAGTTGAACTTTTACCAAAAAAAAAACGGCCATTAAAACGAAAATACCTCAATTTTATTTTAAAAAAGTAGATTTTGACCTCCGGGAGAAATTTTGCGTAATGAAGAAGATTATTTACCTGCCATAGGATAAACCAAAAACTTTTAAGCAACTTCCAGATGAAATTGAAGTTTACATGTTACTAACAAGACGGAGTAATAATAATTGTTGTCGACTACGACGAAATTATTTATTATACCGAAGTTAGATTTTCATCGGAGCACATATTGAGAAGTATTTCAATTTGTTTTACTTGGTACCTATACCTCCTAAAGGACCCCGCGCTTTTCTTATGACAAAGTGGCGTTCCGTCAAATGTTATAAATTTTGGATATGATATTGTACTCGACTTCTTGACCAAAAGTATCCATGGGACCAATTCAATCCCATGACTAGTTTCCCATATACAGGGTATTAAATTTGAAAAATCTTTGTTTTTCGTGACCACGTAATTTTATGATTAACAAATAAATATGCATTTTTAATTGATAGTACCATTGATATGTTCTAGTTTATCGTAAACTTACTCATAAATAGTTAAAAATGTCAACATATACAGGGTGGGACTCAATTATACAGGGACGAATTTTTGGAATTCTAAGAAATTCGTATATTGAATGAAAACAAGGTCAAAATAAAAAGTTACTTGAAACACTATTGTTTGAGCACCAATGAAACAATACCTATTGGGCGCTAATGAAACAATTAAAGTTTAAAGTTGGATGATGATGAAAAACTAGATTTTTTAAAATTAACAGAAAAAATGATTTTAGGTTGTATTGTGGGTTCTTGCCTAACTAACCACTTAAATTTGGTAGCAACTAGGCCAGTTCGCAGGACTTAGTTACTAATTGATCTTAAACAAAAAAAAAAATTAGAAAAGAAAAGAAAAGGCAATTTTAGGGCGCCACTAATTTTCTTTCCTAAAAGAAAATTAGAAACAAAATCTAATTTAAGAGTTGGCTAACTTTAATCTGTTAAGAGAAAAATGAAAAAATACGTTTCTGTATAATAAATAAAACTAAAGAAGTAAAATGATGTATATATTAAATTCCAATTACAAACAAAATAGGTTAGTAAGATATGAATAAAAAATAAATACTTAGAGTATAGACTACTTTTGAAGATGATGTCGATGGATTATCCAGTACAGCTGGAGAAATCTGCAACTTAGCCTGGGACTGTGGTCTCCCACTATTTACTTATTGTAGTTTCACCATGAAACCGCTTCTGGCAGGTTTAAGAAAAACTTTTTGTCTACCAGGCACTGCTAGTATTCCAGGTACTGTTAGTTTTCCAGGTACTGTATTTATTTAGGTATTGTTTTTCCGGTACTATTAATTTTTCAGGTACTATCAGCCTTCTAGGTATTGTGCCCCAGAAACTGTGCTATAAAACATACCGGTATATAAAAAAAAGGTTACAAAAAAATATGAAGCTAACAAGGATATCTGTCCAGTGCAAAAAATTACAATTTACTGATTGAACTTAAGGATTCATCCTGGACAAATATCTGAATTATTCAAAAAAAAAACAATTTCATAATATTTAAAAATATCCTTGGCTGGATAGGAGAGGAAATGTGGCTCTCAAAATGGGTAGCCATTTTGTAAGAAAATATTTATAGAAAATTAGTGATTTAGAAAAAAAATTATTAAAATGTGAAATTAGCAAATAGAAAAAAAACGTACCAGTAATCCAGATACTCAAGTAACAAAAGCAGGAAGGATTTTAATTTCAACAAACTAAGTTTCACGTGGATTACTGCACAGTTGTTGTATCGTCGACAAACGATGAGAGAAGCCCTTCTCATCCGTATTTAAAGGACATTCGAAATTTTAAATTTCGCGGTAAAATACCTCTTGAATATTGATTTTTGGTCTACTAGTTCATTCCACCATAAATCACAAAAGTTAAATAATTTATTAAATATTTGAATGAAATATTTTTAGATAATATATATAGACTATTCCACCAAAAATCAAAATTCTGAAGTCATTATTGCACATTTTTATTTTCTGAAATGTTAACTAACAAAGTTAACGTTTCATACTCCATATTCAATGTTATGGGATCAAATATACTGGTTCTAGAGGTATTCCATACAGGGTGACTCTTAATGCAACCTGAAATTAGTTTTTTTCTATATGAAATAAATAAGTTACACCGTGTATTTTAAAATTAATTTTTGATGTTTAAAACGTATTGGTTACCTAGATATTAGTACTTTTCTTAAAATACAGGGTGATTTGCACATAGATCTTGTTGTTAAACCGACAAAAATTAGAGAAACTTTCTGAATCACCCTGTATAAAACGATGAACAGATCCCAGAAAACAATTTTTTTTTCAACACCTGTACGTGACTTTAAATCAACAATTTCCCGCACATTAGATTGGTAGAAGAGGTTTCATTGAATGGCCCCCAAGATCGCCTGATCTATCACCGTTGGACTTTTTATTATAGGGTTGTTGAGAAAGTTTTGTTCACAAAACGCAACCGAACTCTTTAGAAGCTCTCCTCCACCGGATAACTGTGGCATGTGGTGAAATAACTACTGTTATGCTACAAAATGTTCTGAACAGTGTTGATCAAAGATTGTATTATTATCAATTTTAACACTTAACACTAAAATGTTAGTATGTCTTCAAAGAGAATCGAAATTCCTTTTAAATTATGTGCCAGTCGACCCCGTATGTCATTGAAGATTCTCGAAGGGGTAGTCACCCTTCTTAGGGGAATGGTCGTACAAACATAAGTTAACTGTCAAAAGTTGTCCCCTCGGAAACAAAATCGACGTGTCTCGGGGTTTGCCGCAAAAACCTCCCCCGCCAACAATATTTGAGGAGGGCTGTTTCTAATGCGCCACCCTGTATTTGTCTCTAACTGTTATATTTTGCACACTTCCTCAGATTATAGTCGACACTGCAACTGTTACATACTTCACACCTTGGATGACGTTTCCCCCTCCTGAGTGTATTTTGTGTGTCGTCCATGGTCGTTGGCAATTTCGCCGGGACGGTTTTCAGTTATACCAGTTATATCCAGGTACCCAATTAAATTTCATTGTTTTGCCCAAGGTGTGAAGTCTATATAGATCTACCAGAACTATTTTTTGCCTTGGCAAGCAGTCTGGATTCAAAGGGAGTCCTTTTAGAACAAGAAAATACGAGGCTTGTTCGATTGAAACCCATCTTTGGCCCAGGAAAAATTTATTGACAAGTACAGTTACAAATAACTACCACTACAATTAAGGCACATATCCCACTGTTTCACCAACCGATGTATACCCTGCTTATGGAATTCTCGTGGCTCCTGCTGGAAGAATTCTTTCACAGCGTTTTGTACTTCTGCGTCCGACTGAAAACGGTTACCTTTTAACGCCTTTTTTAGTGGCCCAAAGATGTGAAAATCGCAAGGCGAAAAATCGGGACTATAGGTTGGATGCTCTAATATCCTCCATTTCCTTCGTTGCAGATTTTCTTTCACTACGTTGGCAACATGAGACCGAGCATTATCACATTTGGACGGATTGTTAACAACAAACGCCATTTCAAAGTCACAATACTTAAAATCGCTGTCAAATATAAACGAAATAAACAGATCAATGTGACGTTTGCATACACTACTAATGCTGGAAAACATCAGTTGAATCATTACAATTGTTTCCAAGGCTAACCTGACCAAAGATGGGTTTCAATTGAACAAGCTGTGTATATCTAGTCTTGGTTTCCAGTCGAGTCCAAGTGACTGGATTGACCATTGATTAGATTCATTATGATTTTCCTTGAGGCTGGAAGTCATTTCTTGAAAATATTGCTCATCACTACTACTACAACTACCAAGGAGTAGGTTGAGGAAGATATCAGGACTCCTAACAGGTCACTGCTGTATGAGGAAGCACCTCTACAACCTAGGAGTAGAGGAAAGCAGGCGAATCTTCGGAGTCCCTGTCATGGCTCCTGGAGACACAAGCAGGCATCCACTAAAAAAGGGTTGTGGCCTTTATTGAAGTGCTCGGCTTCATGGATGTCTAGGTATCAGAAATGGCACAATGGGCCCGCCAGTGGCCTCAGTGCCGGAACCATGACTTTAGTTTGGCTAGGTCAAGGCTCGCCTGCACATTCTGTAGTAAGTAGTAAGTAAGTCCTCAATTTGTAGAACTACTATATCGAAAATTGCGGAACTAGACAAACGTTACACCCATGCTCTATCCCTTAAGAGATGGGATGGAACTAAAGTATGCAGTATTGCCAGGATCACCCTGGGCGACCCTGGGAAACTGGCGTCGAAGAAATATTAGACGATGACCAGGAAAAACCCATGTTTAACAGTAGGATCTCTAACTGGCCACTGTCAACTAAGGAAACACCTCCATACTATGGGGCTAGTGGACACACCTCTATGCAGGATGTGTAAACAGGAAGATGAAAGAGTCAGGAATGTCTTATGCCGGAGTTATCGTCAATAAAAGAGTGTGTGTTCGGTGAGTCTTGGCTCACACCTGCCGATATAAAGATGTCTCCTAGTGACCTGTCCACCTTCCTGGGATGATCTAGGAGGACAACTCCTCGGGAAGATGTATAATGGGTCACATGTGGTCACATGTGTGAGCCTATACTCACCCTCCCTACGGATACAGGACTACTATATTTTGAAAATCACTCTCAATATAGAGGGTTTCAGCTTATTGAAAATTCCGTTCTTTTTTAGCGTCTAGAAGGTAGAAAGTATTGATTCGGGGTTCTATTACAACGTTCCTCTTTATTCTTTTTCAGTATCATCTTTTTTATCATTAGTTTGTATTTATTTTCATTTGTGTACCCAACGTCTGTGGATCACAAAATATTAACTCCTATGAAATATTTTTTTAATGTCCACGTTATCGATTCTTTTCGCTTCAGCTAATGAGAGCTCTCCACCTGTCGACGGAGTTATTCGCTGAGATACACTGGAGTCGCGCATAAACATAATTTTCTACGACTTTTACTAAATTTCTTCTGATGTTTTCCATGATTTAAAAACAAACTGCAAAATAACTTTAACGTAGGACTGTAATTTGATTACTTCTTGAGACCGATAGATGGAGTTACATAAACTTTTCAACCTAAATTTATTACAGGATGTTTCAGGATCGGATAAAATACACCGTCATCCTTTCATACCGGGCCTAACGCGCCAATATATCATTTATAAATTCATTTGTGAAACATTTTCTTTGATAAAAATAAGGTAATCCCTCTTTTTAGGTTATTAAGCTCTTGTGTGTATGGCGATGTTGATACTTTAAAGTTTTTCTCTTCATTAATCCGCTCTCAGTTGCCGTGGAACTTAAAAAGTTTTATCATTACCGAAAGTATGCTCCAAGCGCGATTGTTATCAGTGGCGGATGGCAGAATCTAATTTATATATAAAAAAGATATATATTTTTTATTAATTTTTTATCCAAAGCGGATCTGCCCGAGATGATAACTTGGACTGAAAATTGGTTAAATAAAAGCTTAGATTATATGAATCAACACTTATTTAGAAGACGAAGGATAATTCTTTTTATTCCAATTACCTGAAAACATTTTTTTGATATTGAAGGTAACCCAACGTTGGGCGCTATTTTTGTAGATGTTGAAAATTTTTCTATTGGATATAAAAACATATTACAATAATCATTAAACCTGAAATATAAGACTTTACAGGTCAAACAATATAATTAGCTGTAGTGAGATTTGACTTGCTTCTTTACTGTCCGAAGGTATAGAATCCAGTCCGATCTCAGTTAGTGGAGTTACGCCAGAAAAAAAATTTTTTTTTGGTCATCTATGAACTAAATGCCCAATCCAATTTTCCTAATGAGGAGTATTATCACTTACTGAGCGTGAAATCACAAAATGCTGACAGATTCCAGATTTTTTGGAAAATCATTTTTGACCCATATCTCCAACAATATGCACTTTAAACAAAAGTCAATTTTTGTGGAAAATGAAATTTTGCAAATTCTGTTTCCCGCAAACTTTTTTGTCAAACTTAAGTACCTTTTACGACTTATGGCCCATTTAATCAACCGCTCTTCTATCTCGGCCAATAACTCTTAAAATGTCTTATTAATCAATAAAATGCATTTATCCGTTTTTGAAGAACAATTTTCCACAAGTTTTGTTTCAAACTTTTTTTCCTAAAGCCCAAAGGTTTTTTTCTGTAACGAGTAACCGTTACTTTTCGGTCTCTGAAGGAAGGAACGAAAAGGTATGGCGTTGGGAAGTATATCTTTATATGTGTACCTCATCTTCAACGAGGAGTCGGTAGATCTGTATCCTTAAGAATTTTAAATGTGGGTTACCCCATAGCACTTAGGCCCATTGTGCATCCTTCTGAGGTCCAGGCTTCCTACTTGTTCGAAGTAAGCGATAACGTCGCCGGAAGTGAGCTCCCTCATGCTGGCCACGATACACTTACTCACGGTATGCTAATTTCTACTCCAAATTGCGTCCGAGCCGCGCAGTTACGTCACCCGGGAACCAGAAATTTACACCCACCTCTCACCAGTTTTTCGATTCATTGTGTTTTCATGCAATACAAGGTGTTAGCAGTAAATAGGCTATGGGGATTCGGGACCATTTTCGCGATTTTAACATGGGAATCTCCATAAGGAAATCTAAGGTCCAAATTAGCGAAATTGACTCTAAAAGAGGTGATGCGCATGCGCTTCGTGTCACGTGCTATGTCAAACGTAGCGCATATATACCCACCCCAAAGGACCCCCAAATTCAATCACCTAGACCGTACCCCCGTTCACCCCCCCCACGCAGCACCCCTCGTACTATATGTTTAATTTCAATTTTACTTGAGTTGATTCGTTTATTTGGAATTATATTACCCACGAATTTACTGTTATTAGTGTTATTTAATACTGTTTTATAATTTAAGGCTATTTTTGTTTTGTAACGATTAAGGGAAATTGATAGGAAAATCAGTTTTCAAAACTGCCTGAAAAAACTGGACAAGAATATGTCAAAATTAACAAATTTCAATAAATGATTCTAAATATAAGCTTTTTCTACTCCTATACTATAACTTATTAATTAAATACCAGTTTTCAGTTTCATAATGATACTCATTATAACACTAGTTTTCATTATGAAACTGAAAAATTGACCAATAGAAGTCTAGATTTTCAAATAACCAATATTTTATGTAGAATATCGTGAAAAGCCCAAAATAAATGTCGAGCACCAGACCAAAAATACTTAATTACCACGATAAATACATATTCAAACTTATTAATTTTTGTTTACAATAATTTATTACTAATTTTGTATAACAGTAACATAAGGTGAATATTTTTATAGCTGAGTACACATGACTGGAAAGTCAAGAAAACATATTTGTATTCTGTGTAAAATTTAAATTTTTGGAAATCGCAGAGCGCTTTCGGCTATTAAGCCATATTCAGTGCTATACCTGCAAGTAAGTAATAAAAGTTTTAGAATGTAAAATAAGAAATAAGTAGAGAATTACTTACTCGTCAGGTATAGTTTGGCAAGTTTATCTGGAGCTACGCGGCGTCGGTAAGAGGCGAGGAAAAACATGGCGTATATCTGTCAAACGTACAAATGGCGTACGGTACCTATTTTACCAAGTAAAACTGAAATTACAAAGGTAACTGACAATAGAAACGCCACTGGATAAATCAATATCAGTCAATTGACGAAGTGAGAGGGAAGAACATACGCACGCGCTTGCCAATAAGAAGTCAGCTGGTCGATAAAAATCACCAATTATGTAATCGGAGGGTGTGGTCATTATGGTTTTCGTACAACGTTGCCAGAGCTTCAAGAAGCCCATAACAAATTTGGAAAAGTGTTCTCTTTTAATATTCATGAATTGGAAAATAATGTTAATAGAATAAATCCAAGGAAACAAGCACGTTATAAAATTAACGTTCAATCATATTTTTAATATCGTTAATAATAAAAAGACCTATTTATAATTATTATCACTACATAGTAAGCACTTCAGTTTTTTCATAGTTAAATGTGGCAATGTCGAATATTTTCGACTGCATTCCTTTCACGGTTTCTGATAAACTTGCCAAAGTATATTTGTTACAAGAAACTTTTCGACTACACATTGACGTCACAAAGTAAAATATCAAGATAACGTTAATTTGAAATAATTCCCTGATTGGGGTAAACTGTATTTAAATTTTGAACATTTTTAAAATTGTTTAAATTGTCTTCAACTAATACAGTATAGTATAACGGAAGTTGAAGTGACACTACTCCAATTTAAAATTAACAAATGACAAATGACAATCTAATTTGAATTTGCAAAAATTGTTGTAAATAAGGTAATTCAGCAATGTCCCAAAGCAAATATATAAATTTCCTAAAAGTCACTTTATGTACGTGTTGGGTACACTATTTTTTCTACTAGCATGCGGAAAAAAACCCAAAAGTTAACATGAAGGAACATTTCAGTCATTTGGTAAGCTACAAGCATACAAATATATATTTTAAATATTCAAATGTCAGTATACTTCCCAAATTTACTTTTCCGCACGCTAGTAGAAAAAATATTTATAATGTAATCGTGTGTTTTAATTTTGCCCACCCATAAATATTTCTGTTTCAAATCTTTTTAAAATGTAAAAAATAAATATTATCTACATATTTCTACACGTTTTGTACATTGTTAACTCCAAGCATCATTGTACTTTCTAAAAAAAAGATAACTAAGTTACTGATAATAAAGTAATATTCCATATTATATCTGAAAAATCATGTCGCATTTAAATAATCATTCATAAAGTGGAAATATGCATGAAAATTAAACAGTGAGTAAGTGTATCGTGATGCTGGCTTGTGTTAGCCTGTACTCACCGAATACAGAAAACCTAAATTGAGAGAGTGTCGGACATTCACAAAGAATGTGTTCATCTTCCTGTTCACATCCTCTACAAAGTGAAGTGTCAGTCAGACCCAGTCTGTGGAGATGTTTTCGTAGGTGGCAGTAACCGGTTAGAATACCCGTGGCTGTCCGAAGGTTCTGTCTGTTCAAAGTCACGTATTTTTGGCTACTTCGCTGTCCGGATACTGCAGCAGCTCCTTGGCAAGCCTGCAGCCTTCTGCTCCGTTGAATCATTTATGTCTTAGACCTACTTTAATTTTAAAAGATTTCCAAAAAAAAATGTTCGCTGAAAATTATTTAAAAGCTGACTCAATTAATTCAAAATCAGTTTTTTTTGTAAAACACGTCGGTTTCTCCTTTTCCAACGTTTTCAAAAAATTTGGCATCATTTTGAAAGTTTTCTAAACGATTTTATCTAAATTTATTCCAAGAACCAGGTTATGTTATATAACCCAATATATTTTATTCTTTTTGTTAACTTTCTGAGTAATCAAACCACAATTTTTCTTATATTTTCAATTCAACGTTACCCATAATAATAAAAAAAAATTATTGTGTTTTCAAATTTCCCAATAAATTGAAGCAAAAGAATAATGGATACACCACAAGGAACATACAGAAGATACCCAAATATTAGTTTATATCCTCCGCCGCTGTACAATCGATTACTTATTATTGAAAAATCGGGTTTTGAAAGAACCACGGGCTGACAAGTGAAGAATAAAACTTGGGTTGACGCTGACTATGCTCGAAGATTAAGAGTTTCATAAAGGACTTGGAGAAAGAAAGTAAACTAGGATGTATTAAGGAGAATGTAACAGATTGGAAAATAATTGGAACTTGTGATGCTTCAAACTTAGATACTCGCTACGTCGTTTAAGTTAAATTCGAATTAAATGAATCGTTTCATATACAGCATGGACCCAATAAAAATAACAATTTCTTTATTTCGTGAACCGGTGAATTTAGAGAAACAATGTTTATTTTCCATTGGACTCTTCGTCAGATAAATTTTGTCGTCATCTATGGGATAGTGATAACGTTATCAATAATTTTTTTTAATAGAAAATTGGATCTTGAAATATAAAAATTGATCTATTCAACCATATCAATAATCAATTAACGGTTGACGGCAATATTACTAGTTGCCTTTAGTCGATTTGTATCCGTGAATTGAAATAATATTGAAAAAATCCTTATTTGTAGATCCTACATCTGCCAATATTTACTATGAAATACGTGCGTCGATCCATCACTAGTGGAACGCTTCTCATGCGATAATTACAGTGAAGCAGTGTCGAGCGAGGCTAGTACTTGGAGAAGACTGTCGTAGAGTCGATACAACCTGCAGCGGAGTAACATATCACAACTTGTATGCATCTTTTCCAATAAGCACAAGGTATAATGTAGATATGTCGTTTTACGTAGGAGACGTAAAACCGAGGTCTCGAGTCCGTGGATGTTGGGCTCGATAAAGAACTCTGCCATTGGTTTCAAAACTAGTATATACGGCAGAGATAGACCTACGTAAAATACCGAATAAAAAAATAGTACTATGAAATGAAAACTGGTAAAGAAGCCGGTGAAAACGAAATAAACAATTAACGTTCTAACTATCAAATAATTGACAGCCATTGCCTACTAATATTGAAATAGTTAAGTGTTGGCATGCTTTGACCAAGATAATAACCTTTTTGGAGACTCCTCCATGGGGGTATCGATAATGAAGAGATGACCACAGGGAAGAGCCTTTTATCACCTTTGCTGTGGGATCTCGTCATAGACGATCTCCTGGAGAAACCTAACAGGAAGGAAATATACACCCAGGGGTATGCATATGATCTGACAATACTTGTACTGGGGAAATACCCTAATGTTATATCGGAGCTAATGCAACAGGCTCTGGGAACGGTGAAGACATGTTGCAGGATGGAATGCCTAAGGGTGAACCCTGCAAAAACTGTCACTAGAAAAAGGCAGCTTGATGGACTAAAACTGCCAAGCCTCTTCGACGTGCAGCTGAGTCTAAGCCAGGAGGTTGAGTATCTGGGTATAATTCTGGATGCAAAACTTACCTGGAATTCATGACCCTAATGGCTGCCAAATGATAGGAAACACATGGGGACTAAATCCACGGATCGACACTGGCTGTACACAACTGTGGTGAAACCTATCGGGCCTTAGTCTGGTGGCCAAAAACAGATCAAAGAAAAGCTGAACTGGAGCTATCAAAACTTCGAAAGCTGGTCTGTCTGTTGATAACGGGTATTATGAGTAGCAGCCAGACGTATCTCAGACTGACATTGGTACAGGACCTGGAATATATGGTGCTAGACCCAGGTGCAACATGCAACGTTGGGGAGTTTTGCATGTTTTCCAGGAAAAAATATACGTTATCGACAAGAAGTGTTTGCAATTGAAAACCGAAAAGGGGTATAGGGGCCAAAATATCCTGATACTTTTTGATAGTCAGGCAGCACTTAAATCCTTAGCAAGTCCTCGGATCAGATCTAGACTGTTCTGGGACTGCCTGCAAAAACTATTTACCCTGGCTAACCACAACAACAGAGTAACTGTTAAGTGGGTCCTAGAGCACAAGGGTATTGCAAGAAATGAAAAGGCAAACATCCTAGCAAAGCTAGATTATGGAGCTGCATTCACTGGATCTGAACCAGCACTTGGGATTTCAAAAACTGCTGCACGTGGCTGCAGATCTTGGTGGATTCAAACCAAACATCAGTCGTACTTGAGACACGTGCCGAAATAGAAACACAGCAAACTCCTGGTCAAAAATGCCTCGGAGAAGCTTACTTATAAATTATTGAACCTCAGCAAGGGCCAGATAAGGACAGTGACGGGTCTACTCACCGGTCACTATACCCTAAGGAGCACATGGATACAATCGGCATATATAGGGAAGAACCTATCTGTCAGTTGTGCATGGAAGAGGAGGAAACAGCCTCTCACACTATTCACACGATTGTGAAGCATCATCTTATTCGAGATAGAACTAGAGCATCCAAGGAAGATTCTTATCAAGGACTGAGTGAAAAGACTGTTGAGCATGATAAGGGCTACTGGTCTCTTCATATATTCAGCACAACTGAAAGCACAAAAAGCCTGAAGGCTGAGGTGCTGAGGACTTTAAGCCTCTGAACGGTGGTGTCAAATCAATTAATCACTGGCTTCGCTATTGAGGCAGATATCGTTTTTCAATGTGGACTAGGATTTTTCCAAATTTGGAAAAAAAAAATCGAAACACCTATCTCGAGAGTGGTTAGTTTCTGCTTTGAGGACATTGTGCACAAACTGTATCTGAAATTTTATGTAGAATTCGAGAAGAAAATGAAAAATGTTAGGTCCTATCTAAAAAAAGGTAGAACGTGTCGCGGGACACACGGTAGAAACTTTAGTTCCTTTTAAGCAAAAAGTACCTATGTAATACACTTGACGTTATAGATAAGCATTTTGCAAAGCCTGGCTGGCCGAGTAGTAAGCAAACCAGACTCTCACGCGGTAGACCCGGGTTCGATCCCCCGTGAAGATGTTTTTTTATTGTTAATTTTATTTTTAAATAATTATTCTGCTTGATATTAATAACGACAACAGGTAGACGTTTGAAATATTTAGCAGAATATTCATTATTATAGATAGTGGTACGGTACCCTTCATAAGGGAGTCCGACTGGCAACATCTACTTATAACAGC
Organism: Galerucella pusilla; assembly: GCA_910591695.1. Classification (NCBI taxonomy): domain Eukaryota; kingdom Metazoa; phylum Arthropoda; class Insecta; order Coleoptera; family Chrysomelidae; genus Galerucella; species Galerucella pusilla. Next base: position 102,727 of record CAJUYI010000346.1, read on the forward strand.
ATCGTATATTTAAAAAAGGAAACTGTAGCATTATACAAATTGGACATTCAAGAACTGTACGTTTACACAAAATTAGTGGAAACATAAAATTGAATTGTAAAATGTTATATTACAGTTTATAGAAATTTTTATTTTCTAGATTTTTTCTTGAGTGGGTCGTAGAAAAAATATGCTGCTCGACTCGGGTGGATTGTCCATATACGAACTACGCACTCCGCCTACGGCGTCGTGCTCAAACTTCGTTCTCGTGCGATATAGCCATCATATCGACACTAGTTGCACAAACTACAATTTCTTTCAAAATATGCCCTTTCACATTTAAAAACAACCTGCCAAATGTCAAATCAATTTATCCATCCATTTTAAAGTTATCGAATTGAAACATTTTCAAAATTTCAACACCCTGTATTTCGAAAAGTAAATGTGCTAGGCTAGACCCCTTAATCCCGCAAAAAAAATTATGGAGATAATAGTAAAAATTTATCCGAACAAATTCAAGTAGATCACCAGCACTGCGAATACCAGCTTTGCATAGAATTTCAATATAGCATCGGTGGTAGAATGCTTGCATTGCACGCGGGCGGCCCGGGTTCGAATCCGGGCAGGAGCATATTATTATTATGAATCGCTGCTTCGTGAACGAGAGAGACTAAGGAGGCACAAGCACGCAAGCAAGGCACATAACGAAGCAATGTAACATAACGACCCCTGGTCGCTCAAACATAACCTGGCGTAAACAACTAAAGTTTCAATAACAAAGTAGTAGGCGTCTACTTCCGTATAACGTAATATTTGAACTATTTGAACATATCGACAAAAAAGACCTTTTAATTGTTGTTTGGCAAGACATACCTTTCTATTTAAAAGTTTTATTGATCTAATATAATGAGTGAAGCACTGACTAAAAAAAAGAAATGCGGGAAATAATATAAATTGTCCAACTTGTAAACATCAAACTTTCCACCACTTTCTAATAACAGCGGCAATATGGTATTCTTTAAAATATCTCACTTAAACACTTACACATATCAGAAAATTTTTAAAAGTATTTGAAGCTTAACTTGAAAGACCCTGAATACCACCCAAGCCGCCGTATCCAAATACATACATTTCCAGATTTCCATCTTTGCAAAGAGATTTGCAAGTAAACCACCAAAAGCATCGCCTGCGGTCAACGCCTTAGAGAAAGAGAGGAATCTCAGAATATACCTTTGGAATAATAAATACAGGGTGATTACTTTTGATCTGTGTTTCGTGAATAAAAAAATAATATTCAAAAATAGGAGGAAACATTTTGAAACAACTTTAAATAACAAAAAATTTAAATTAATATGTTTTTTCCAACTTTGACATAAATTCACTCAATTACAGTGAAATTTTTTCAGCTCTATAGGTGAACATTGTTTAGCGGAAATATGTTTATTTGCTATTTATTTGAAAAACTCCAAAATATTGACAATGCTATACTTTTTGTACATTTTCGTTTGAATTGTTCTCATTGTGGTCCACGCTGTATTATAAAGGATGAATATAATACCAGTATGTAGGACCGAAGTAAAGGAAACGGATATGGCGGATCGGGATTTTTCTTATGCAAAGCCTCCGCGACCGCACGAGTTCGGTCAACATGAGCAGTTGTTTGCCGGTCTGCGGACACAGCGTAGCCGAGGGGCGCCTACTGGTCGTTCTCAGGAGAATTGTCCTTCCGCCCGTGTTCGACTTTACCCACATCGATACCGTTGTCGGTATTAACTTTAGCCGTACATTCGTATACATCAGATTTTGACGAGCTGGAGGAGTTTCATACCGATATCTGGTCATCCGTTTGACTAGATTTTCTTCTTTTTTTTTCACTTTGAATGTGCATATCAGAGGTATAGGAAATTGAGTAAAAATAAAAATAAGGTATTTGTTATGAGTATAGTAGTTGTTTTCCGGAAAGGTTTATACAATATTGATTTTGTTCAAAGTAATTATCAAATAGATATTGAATTACACTTCCAAGTTGAACGGGGTTGGGATATCTGTACGATAAAACCAACCATTCTATTATATTATATCGTGAAGACATCCCAAACCCATTATACAGTTCGTTCGGTGAATCTTTTCCCATGTATGAAATTATTCACATACTACTTTTTGTAGTACGTCTCCTTCCTACTCACAGAATCTCAACCCCCGAAATAAAACCGTTTGTTCCATTACAACATAATATAACAAACAGAGATAGCCATATGATGAATGTCGGCGATAAGTTTAACGCGAATTTGTACGTTGACAGACCAAAGACTTTTTTTGCCCCTTGCATATAAATTTAATTAAAAAACAGTTGTTATAACGACTTACTTACACCCGAATGTTCGAATTATTGTGGTAAGTGAAGATTATTTATCTACTTATTATTTTATGAAATCAAACAATTTTATTTTGTAAAATCTACATTGTAATTAATTACAATGTAGATTTCACAAAATAAAATTGTTTGATTTCATAACTTACTATGGATCTACATCAAGTATCTAAGCCTCATCTATTCAATACTTATTATTTATTTACTTCGCAATGAAAACTAACCTTAAATTGACATTTCATCATGGTTATGGATAGAATTCCATCAAACTGACTTGTATGAAACATATTTTGCTGGACTACCGCCATATCAAAGTGAATTCAACACTATTGAATTAATTTGGGCAAATTGCAAGTCATACTACAGTAAATATATTGGTAGAGATAAGTATTCAGATAGATCTGTTATAAATATGTGGAAAGAGGCACTGCAACAATATCATCAACAAATTTAGGAAAAATGTGTTAGGTATACTCATGAGATTATAGAAAAGTGGTTTACCCCAGAGCAAAATATAGTTGATATTAGCAATCAACCAATTACCATAGATATAAATACTGGTGATAGCTCTGTTTCTATGAGGAAAATTAAATGAAATTTATTGTATATATTCATGAGTCTCAAATATACATATTTAAAATATTTATTATTAATTTTCACAACCCAAAAGATTTCTATTTTTCATTGTTGAACCGTATGGGTTAATAGTAATGGTTGCTAGCCATAACACTAAAAAGGCAATGCTGAGTTGCAAAGTTCCTACTGAGGGAATTGTTATTAATTCTAGATATTATGCAAGTAAATTTAAGGAATAACCCTTTAAAACTCTGGAATACTAACAGTTTTTCCAAAACTTAAGGCTTAGGTAGCATATCGCTAAATGCCTGTGAAATATTTACAAATATCTAGCTTTAATAATAAATAACGCACACCGTCATTTTAGCCACATCCCAATTGAAACATCAATCTTAGACCTACGTGTAATTTAATGTATTGATGTATTGCGTTTGTATATGAATGATGACGCATGGGAAAAGATTCGCCGAACCAACTGTAGTTTGAAGTGTAATTCAATATTTGTCGTGACATATAGCCAGAGAAGTACGCTTTACTAAAATGACAATGAATGAAAAAAAAAAAACAAATGAACAATGATATGTCAATGTAGAAAGATTCCAAACGCTTGCCGCGAATGTCTTGGCAACATGCTCATTTGTGTCTTCTAACTTTACTCAATATCTCAGTCGTGAATGATCCAATCGCAAGCGTAATTCGTCATTTTGAGTCATCTAAGTTGAGAGATTTAGTTTTGTTAACTTTTGACATATCACCACAAAAAGTGACTGATGGCGTCAGATCAGGAGATCGTGCTGGCTATTCTATCGTTCCGATTTGGTTCAGGTACTGTCGGACATTGATTTGGTAATGGGGTGGTGCTCCATACCTATTGCTGAAACCATATTGTATTGGCAGAAACTTGTGCGTTCGCTGGAACAGAATATAAGTGCGTGAAAGTTTGCACGACATTATTTTGGAGCAGAACTACATATGTATTTCCATTCAAGTTGCCATTAATGAAAAAGCACGATATATCTTTTAGATTTCAGTGAATGTCACCCCAATTTACATAAATGAATACATAAGAGACTTATCACCTGCTAGAAAAAATGTTGCTTTTGTTGTTGTCCTCGTTTGCTTGTTGAATGCAACATGGGCGATACTGTTTCCTGGCTCCGTTGCTTTTGTTGCTGTTTTCCTTTTCTTCAAGTTGTTTCGGGCCTGTGGGCATCCTCTGTAGTTTGTCGGTTGTTCTTCTTGGCAGTTTGCGCAGGTGGCTGGCTTGTCATTCGGTCCTGGGAACTTCCCATCTGATCCTCACGTTCTGTATACAGATAACGTAATTTCTTATGGAACCTTCCTGGATTACACAAGTACGACAAGGAAAATATGAGAAAAAAAGCTTGAAAGAGAGAGAAAGTATAACTGTTTGCGCGCATCGGAGGCGTGCACTCAGGTCTAGGGGATGGCCGAATGTTGATTGTCCTTTACAGAGAGAAAGAGAATTCACTAGTAGGTGGTATTCAGAACTTGAAAGAGAGATGAAGTGTAACTGTGCGCGCGCATCGGAGGCGTGTACCCAGGTCTAGGGGATGGCCGAATGTTTATTGTCCGTTCTGAATACCACCTACTAGTGAATTCTCTTTCTCTTTGTAAAGGACAATCAACATTCGGCCATCCCCTAGACCTGGGTACACGCCTTCGATACGCGCGTACAGTTATACTTTCTCTCTCTTTCAAGCTGTTTTTCTCATATTTTCCTTGTCGTACTTGTGTAATCCAGGAAGGTTCCATAAGAAATTACGTTATCTGTATGTTGAATTTTTTGAATTATATCTTCTGCTTCAAGCTCTACCATGTAGATGGTTTTTCTCTCACCAAATCTAGAGTTAAGTTGGCTGACTTTTTCGAAGCGGACTCCTTATTTTCTCATTGCTCTCTTTATTTCTTTTGTGTCCTCTCAGTTTGTCAGTCCTCGGATGACAATCCTTGCTTTTCTCTCTTTTCGTGGCATGTAGGTACGTACGTACGTAGATTCTTACTCCGAGTCTTCTTCGGATAGTTATGAACCTTGTCTTGTTTCAATTCCCATCCTGAGCATACCTCACCTCACGGAGCTCCAATAGTGGATGAATGGTGGAGGTCTGTGTTGTTTTCTCGGATGGCTTCGACCATCATGTCTTCTTCGTTGGCTTTTCTTTTTGCGGCTTCTTTTCGCTGTTTTTTTAGATATTATCCATGATTATCACCTCTGTGAAATCCATATTCTCGGTTTCTTCTTCCCTTGTAGAAGGGATTGTGATCTCTGTGTCTTTCTACGGACACGTTCTGATCGGCTTCTGCTTCATTGGCAATCCCTAGTCCTGTTATTTCTCCCTCTATTCGCTTGATGGTTCCTCTCAGCTATTTTGCTTCCCAGGCTTCCTTTAAATAACATCGGACTGGTCCTCCAGTCTGTCTATGTATTCTCCAACGCTCTCATTTCCATCGAAGGATGGCTGTTGTTTTATAATTTTCGTATTCTGTTTGCTAGCTTGGCTGTTAGCACGGCTGTCGTTTTTCTTCGGTATCTTTCAGGCTCTGAAACATATCTACAACATCTATAAATTTCGAATTTGAAAAATTCTACCCAATTAATCCGAAAAAGTGATAATGTACCGCTCGCTATTGCAAATCGCGTGCGGAAAAGTCAATTCGCGCACTTGGTACACTGATACACTATTCCACTTTTCCGCACTCATTTTAGTGCGGCAAAGTAAATTTGTCAAGTTTTTGGAGAGTATACTGACATTTGAATATTAAAAATATATATTTGTATGATTGTAGTTTACCAAATATCTGAAAATTAATAAATTTATTATAATTCTGCTATAATTTCAAATAAAAAAACAACTTATTTTTCAATCATTTTTTAATGGCCCTGGTATAAGCCTCATCAAATGAATGTCGAATAATAATAATTAATTTGTTGATATGTATTTAATGGGAAATGTTTCTTTATGTTAACTTTTGGGCTTTTTTCCGCATGCTAGTAAAAAAATAGTGTACCTAACACGTGCGTAAAGTGACTTTTCCGCACGCTTTTGCAGATGGCCGAGCGACGCTTTAGCGAGTTCGGTCAGCAATTAGGTAAACTACTATTTTCTACTAGCATGCGGAAAAAAACTAAAAAGTTAACATAAAGAAACACTCATTATTGAATACATATCAACAAATTGATTATTATTATTTGACATTGATATCAGGATTAAGAGGTCTAGCACATTTACTTTCCGAAATACAGGGTGTTGAAATTTTGAAAACTTGAATGTTTTAATTCGATAACTTTAAAATGGATGGATAAATTGATTTGACATTTGGCAAGTTGTTTTTAAATGTAAAAGGGCATATTTTGATAGAAATAGTATATTTTGTGCAACTAGTGTCGATATTATGGTCATATCGCACGAGGACGAAGTTTGAGCACGACGCTGTAGGCGCTAGAAAATAAAAATGTCTAAACTGTAATATAACTTCAAATAAAAAATTCAACAATTCAATTTTATGTTTCCACTAATTTTTTTGTGGTAAACATACAGTTCTTGAATGTCCAATTTGTATAATGCTACGGTTTCTCTTTTTAAATATACGATGCTGTTTTATAACAGTCGGACTCCCCCATGAAGGGTACCGTACCATTTTCTATAATAATGAATATTCTGCTAAATATTTCAAACGTCATACAGAAAATATACTTCTTTACGTCCACAAGCTATGGAAAGCCGACGCTTTTTTTTGAAATTTCAAAAGGGAAAATGTTATCGCATGGTCATGGGAATTCATACAATTAGTAGCGTACCCAAAACAGTAGCAACTTATTTAAAACTACCGAATTCGAAAGATTACACCGGCCATGCGTTAAGAAGAACTTCAGCTACTTTGCTTGTGGATGGAGGAGCTGATATTACTTGTTTGAAACGGCATGGAGGTTGGAGATCGAGCACTGTCGCTGAAGGATACATTAAAGACTCTTTGTCTAATAAAAAACAAAATGCAGAAAAAATCTTGATGTCGAATTCTTCTTCACTGTACCTGAATGCAGCTTCTCATGAGCGAAATTATGTCGACGTTGATGTAACAGAAGCAACAACAAGTGAGGAGTCACGGGAAATTTTGTCGATGAACTCTCTCAACTCTGCACAAAATTCTCTTGAATTGGAAGTGAATAATAAATCAGGTTGTGCATTAAATATGTGCGGTGCAACCTTAAATAACTGTAATTTTACTATTAATAATTATTATCGTTAATAAAGTTTAAAAGTTCAACTAATAATTATTTTCCCTGTTGAAAATTCTACTTTTTTGTACGGCCGTCAGCGTACAAAATAGTATATTACGTAACGTGTGCGGAAAGTGACATTTTTCACACGAGTGGGAAGTATTGTCTCACGAGCGCAGCCGAGTGAGACAATCCCACGAGTGTGAAAAATCACTTTCGCACAAGTTATGTACACTATTTTTCCTACGACCACGCGATATACTTTTACCAAATTAGGCATGTATAATCTTGCTTTTTTATGTAGATGTGAGAGGTTTTACATATGTGTATTTGTAAATACTTTATATGGTTTTGATTACTTACCTTTGAAATTGGCCCAGAAAATTGTGATTTTTATGCAATGGAAAAAAGTACCTTTATAAAAAAGTTAGGATTAATATTTAACTTGTTGCCTACCTGTTGGAGATTGAAAGTATTAACTAGCTATTTTAAGGATTCATTGTTCAAATAATTGAAAACGGATATTTATTGTTTTAATAACATGAAAGTCCAATAAATGTCGATATAAACACATTTTATTTTGGAGAATAAATAAACTGTTGTGTATATTTTTTTAGCGCTTATTAGTATCTTAGACAAGAACCATAAGCTACAACAGTGGGATGGCCGAGCGGTCTAGGCATCCGTGGGCTCGATTTTTGACAAGCAGTAGGGTGGTTCGAGTCCGGGCTCGGTATTTATTTTTTTTATTTTATTTTAAATGAAATAAATAGATTATATTATATTATTATATGGACAAATCAACTTAGGAAATAAGCATTTCACATATACAAATTAATTTGCGGAGTAAAAAGACTAGCATTTCAACATTCAATTTGACAGCTTTTTTATCCGCACACGTACGGATAAGATTTTTTTCCGTACGCGTATGAATAAAGGTCACTTTCCATAGAACTAGTCAGTGCGATATATGTCACTTTCCTATGTGGTCGTAGGAAAAAGTACTTTTTGTCCGCTCACGGCCGTACAAAAAAGTGGCGTCTGTGAAATCATACTTCAACATCATGAATTGACGTTAATAATGTCTACTTTTTTTGACGTTTGCGGAAAAAATCATTTTTCAATTTGCCCGATATTTTTTTTTATCATTTCTCACCCTACTTTTCTTTTCTCAAGTATTTCCACAATACCTTCATCTATAACCTATATGAGCATAAAATATAATGTTGTAGAGACACATTCACTCTCCGGCCTCAAATTTCCTACCTTTACTTTGTTACCACTCGCTACTTATCTGTATTTTCGATATTCTTTGTGATGTTTGATCTGAATAGTTACCATGGAGTGAATATTTCAAAGATCCTCTTTCAGATATCTATAAATAAACCAATCCAAATCTGTTTTGGTTGGAATATTTTTCAAAGAAAGACTTAAATTCGTTAAGATACTTCAAATATATACAGGAGTTGATAGAAAAGTAAGGATTGATCGAGGGGCCTACACGATCCCCCGATTTTATTCTATTTTATATTTTAAACATACTGTGTAAATGAATAATTGCGAATATTGTAGTTTAAGGTTAAGTTTTGTGAATTGTTTTCTTTTTATTGCAGTCGATCTTCTGCAAATGTTGGAGTTTAACGTAACCGTGACCTTTCCAGCTGCTCCTTTGTTGACAGTTATCCTGGCGCTTGTCGGTGAGTATAAAGAAAAAAATTAAATATAAAATGAACTAAGTTACAGAGCTTATATGGTGTTATTGCAATGAAATATGGTCTTTAAAATACTACGGCTCTAAAATACACAAACACAATGGAGATCGCTTTTCTCGAAAACGTTGAAAGGAATCATACTAGGATATATCCTTATTTTAGATTTCGCATTGGATCTATTCCTAGGAAAGTTTTCTTTTTATTCTAATGCGTCAAAGATGGTGTTTAGTTTGTTTATTTGTTTTCGTTTTGTGGTGTGTGTAAGGACGAAAATGAAATAGAAATAAACAAAACTAATGAACAAATTTTAATCTACTCGTTGTTGGCTCAGTTCGGATATGTCATTAATAAAAACCGTGACAATGCTACTTGTGCATTCAAGTCCGTATCTTTTTGGAGCACTGCAATTTGTCTAAATCCAAAATAATTATCGTTCACTAAATATTGGGTGAGAGCGAAAAATTACCGCTCTCCTATCAATCTTATGCTGTCTCCGTAGACGGGCGATAATAATTATTGTTGAAAGTTGTTTGTTATTCAAAATTCACCTAAATGAATGTACAAGTACCCTCGTATAATTCTTAGTCGTTTTTCAATATAATTTTGCTTGGATTACTCTTTATCGATGTAGTCCGGGGAAGTTAGGTCGAAAGTTTTCGTGAAATGGAAATGATTTCCACCAAAAATTTTACATTCTTGAACAAAAGTATATGAAGTATAGACTACTTTCCTAGATTTGAGAGAAGATTCCGCTCGAGCTTCCGATGCAGCTTGCAAGCATAGCTTGGAGCACGTGAAATGCAACAGCTTTCCGTCCATAACTTTTTTAGATTTGTTTGTACAAAAAAAAAGTGAGCATCAAAATTGTAGGAAATTTTATTCCCTATAAGATGACGTAATGCAATATTTAAAAAATTATTTCAACCCTTAATTTTTTAAAAATTGAAATAATTTTTGCAAAATGGTTTTTTAAGCGTCAAACATAATTAGAATAAAAATAACGACTTTCTAATACATGAAAATAGAGTAGTTCGTCACCTGAAAACGTTGATGTTTTCTGATTTTGAAAATTCAAAATGGTGGCCCTACAAAATTTCAATATATATATACAGTGTGTCTACTTAAGTTGGAACCATATGGAAAACTTTTTTACTAGTGGTATTATGAAAAAAAGTTATTCTTGATAGAAAGTTCTGAATGGTCCAAAAGTTGAAATGCAACCATCAGATATCAATTTTTTCAAGCAGTATACGAGGTTTGTCAAAAAATTGGAATTTTGTGCAAGAGTGAAGTATCTTTATTTTTTACAATTCAGAAAAATGTTATGAAGTGAAGTTGTTTCGAATTAAAAGTTATATTCAAATATGCCATTACAGCTATTTATTATGAAAATTGAGGTTTTGTGATTATTTACCAATAATTCCATATTAATTATTCTGGCTGGATACAATTTATCTCTGTACTTGGGTACAGTGTATATATATATATATATTTTTTTTTTTTTTTTTTTCATTGTTGTCTCATTTCATGCATTTACGCTATCGATACGCGGTTTACTGCAATCCATAGATAATAAGTTGTAGTTTTTTGAACAATGACAAGAAAATGGAAAAAAAACTTTTTTTTTATGAATTCCACTGAGAAAACAAATTTTCTCTCCGTTTTCTTTGAATTTGATGTTGAAAAATAATTTTCCTCAAAATACGTGGTTTTTGGAGACAAACATTCTCAAAATATTAATGAATCCATGAATCATATTCTCCAACGTCAAATTTAAGAAAAACGGAAAGAACAAAGTTTTTTTTTCAGTGAAACTCGTGAAACATAATGTAAAAAAGTTTTTAATAGTATATCAAACTATAAGTGGATATTAAGGTCTTTAAAACACGCGCGATTTTTCGAGCACGACGGCGAAATAGAGCTCGAAAATAGAGCCAGTGTTTTAAAGACCAGTTATCCACGAATACTTCACGCTATTTTTTTCATTGGTGCACTTTAATACTACACTATAAATACTGGTCTATAACTACTACAACAACAAGAAATGGAAATCATAGATGGAAATGAGAACTAAATGTCAAATGGTTGAATTCGTGATGTATATGATGTTTACCTTGCGTTGTCATGGAAATGAGAAAAACATAAACTAATTTGTATTTTGATGGAAGTTCAACCTTATTGAGTTCTGTGAATGTCAATAGTATTAATTTAAATACCGTTTCCTAAAATTTGAAAAATCGAAATAATAATATTTCAAACAATACCAACGGCACTTTCCATTTTAATTTATAAATTTGACATTGTTAAATATTTTTCGAATAAAAGTTTTGACGTTACAAACTACTCCTGTCAGATCAATAATAAAAAAAATTGTCATTTAGACATGATGAGAATGCTCAAGTTTTTGAACAGTAGGGCCAAACCGATGGGTAAGAAATTTTTGGCGGGCCATTAACAATTTTTTAACTTATATGAAATTAAGTCGTGAATGATCCGCCAAAAATTCCTACGTTTAATAAAACTTGTGTAATAAAAATATTCAGTATTACAAAATTTGGTGTTTATTAAAATGTAAAACAAAGAGCATCATTTGCAAAATAAATAAGAAATAAAACTTGTTTTACCAATTTTTTTATATTGATTTTTAAATTATATGTTAACAATAACACCAGGTGAGAAATATGTTGCTCCGTAAGTGAAGTGCGGTATTTATTTTTAATATAATTAAGATCCGAAAAAACCTTTTCACACACATATATTGATCCGAAACTGGATAGGAACTGCAATGCCAGGTCCGTTATTGCAAGAAAGTCCTCTTTTGGTACCAATTCCCAGAAATCTGCAAACTCTTCTGATAAATTTTGTGCTCTCGAAGATATTTTTTCCATTAAAAGGTTTTTTTAGGCACAATTATTTTGCAGTTCGGTTAGTTCCAACTGAATATTGCCAGGATAACTAATTATTTCAGTTAAATTAATTATAAAAGGGTTATATGGTTTTAAATGAAACTAACTGTTTTTAAATGACTCCACAATATATTTGTAAAAATCTGTAAATTGCAAGTAAATTGACAATTGTTTCGATATAAATATCATCATATGATGAGTAGATTCCACGAAGTGAGGGTTTATACAGTTAACTCAATTATAAAAGGGTTTATAAAAATTTGTAATTTTTGTTTTTTACTCTCAAATTCTTGAAATCTATTTTCAAATGAATGTAATAAGCATTTAATTTTCGATTCGAATAATCAATATTGGTAATATTAAGATTCTTTATGAAGTCTTTAAGTGTCAGAAATAAGTCGATATTTTCTCTGGCCGCGGGCCATTTAAAATGCATCCGCGGGCCACACAGTGGTTGAGCAGCCTTGATTTAGACCATAGATTTAGAGTTCGTTTCTCGAGATGATGATGTTGCCTCGGTAACTTTAAAACTTTAAAACACACTAACTGTTTTTAAATGACTCCACAATATATTTGTAAAAATCTGTAAATTGCAAGTAAATTGACAATTGTTTCGATATAAATATCATCATATGATGAGCAGATTCCACGAAGTGAGGGTTTATACAGTTAACTCAATTATAAAAGGGTTTATAAAAATTTGTAATTTTTGTTTTTTACTCTCAAATTCTTGAAATATATTTTCAAATGAATGTAATAAGCATTTAATTTTCGATTTGAATAATCAATATTGGTAATATTAAGATTCTTTATGAAGTCTTCAAGTGTCAGAAATAAGTCGATATTTTCTCTGGCCGCGGGCCATTTAAAATGCATCCGCGGGCCACACAGTGGTTGAGCAGCCTTGATTTAGACCATAGATTTAGAGTTCGTTTCTCGAGATGATGATGTTGCCTCGGTAACTTTAAAACACACGCGTTTTTCAAAGTTCGATTTAAACACGCTGAGGCGTGCTTTAAATAGGTAAAATGGTTTACCAGTAAAAAAAATATTTTTTTTTCAGGAAACTACAACTTATTCTATATCCTATAGGTTGCAGTAAAGCGCGAATCGATAGCATATCGATAGATGTTCATGAAATGAGACAAGATTGAAAAATATTGATAATAATATACTAAAATTTTCTTGGACCGCCATTTAATTTTCTCTAAATATTGCATTACGTCATCTTATGGGGGTATAAAATTCCCTACAATTTTGATGCCCACAATCGAATCTAAAAAAGTTATGGAGGAAAAACTGTTGCACTCCACGTGCTCCAAGCTATGCTTGTAAGCTGCATCGCAAGCTCGAGCGGAATCTTCTCACAAATCTATGAAAGTACTCTATACTACATATTCTTTCGTTTAAAAAAGTAAAATTCCTGGTGGAAGACTTTTCCATTGTATACCCTCACTTCCCCTGACCAATGGACATGATAAAATGTTTAGTATACACACATTAAAAAATTTCCGTATCCAGCATTTTATATTCTCTGTAGCTTGCTCACAGGAAGTATTATTGGAGGCCAAAGTGGGTTGGTATTTTAAATAGGTAAACATTTTTACAAATATTCAACCCCTCATTCAAAAATTTCATCTCACGCCAGAGGTAAATGAAAAATTCTATCAATAAATTGAACCCCTTTCAATAATTCCATTGTGCGTTTATGGTAAAGGGATACTTCGATAAATAAATTAACCCTTCTCAAAAATTCTATCATTTTTCTCCAAATAAAATCATGTCGGTAACGCGATGACGGTGACTATACCAACCAAGTTTTGCTCCTAGAGCTCTTATAATAACCTTTTCCTACGATCACATAGGGAAGTGACATATACCGCACTGTCTAGTTCTATGGAAAATGGCCTTCATTCATAGTTCATACGCGTACGGTTAAAAAATTATCCGTGTACGGATAAAAAAAGCGGTCAAATGAATCTTTATTAAGATTAACCTGTGTAATATCTAAATTTGAACCGTTCTATTTGGAAAGTGACATTTTTGTCATTTTCTCATTAAAAAAAATTTAGGGCGCGGCCAAGGATCGAACCCGCGTACTCTTCGTCAGAATTCCGATGTTGTACCAACTAATCCAAATCACCTGTTATAATAGTGGGAAAATGTAATCATCTTGAAAGGTATTAATGATAAGTATGTATGAAGTATGATGAACAATAATAATTTAAATTTCTATAATTATTATCCAACCAATTCATTATTGTAATAACCTACCTATATTATATAGTTGAACTACTTGAATTTTTGTCACTATTGATAGTTATTGTTTATTTTGAAATCAATTATGTTGAATTTAATTGTAACATTTTGTAAATTAATATATTAAATGTTGATTACACATTATTTGGTGAAATTATCACGTGATCGTAGGAGAATTACTGTAAATTACTCGTGCGAAAGTGATTTTTCACACTCGTGTGATTGTCGCAGTCGGCTCATGCCTCGTGCTACAATATTTTCCACTCGTGTGAGAAATGTCACTTTCCACACACGTCATGTAATATATACATTTTGTCGAATGGTGTCGATCGACAATCGACTACCGTAAAACTGCGTCCACATTATGTCGGGCGACCATCCACACTGGATCGACCTTGTCGATCGACACCATTCGACATAATGTGGACGCGATTTTATACACATACGTTGTAAGGAATGGAAAAAATGCAGGTCTGTGATTAATCCCAATCGAAATATCGCAATAATGGACCGTTTAAATGCATTACAAACGTTAACCCTAATTTTTGACTTGAAAAATTTGATTAGTTGATCAATCGGGAGAAATGACAACTTTCAAAATATGATGCAGACGTACTTTTTGTAGCGGCAATGTGTCTTCCGTATTTTTCCAATGTTCCACTGACAGCTCTCGTCAGATCTATACCTTTTGCTGTTTACGGTCAATTATTATTTGTGAAAATCTGCATATTGGAAGCTCCCAAGTATTCTAAGTTATGAAATGAAATTGGTAATTATTAATTTCATAACCTTCTCGAATTTAGCTGAATACGATCCTGATGATTTTATTTATCAAATTTGAGAGTAGCTCGAAGTCAAAATAGAAAATAAAATAAACGACATACCGGCAACCCGGATATACGTCGCAAATTATGACGCACACCAAGAAGGCTATTGAATGTACTATACCAGAAACTTTTGATTTTGACTATTTCACATCATAATGTTATTTTCATAAAAAGATAAATGAATTGGTATTGTGTACCCTTTTTAAAATACAAGATGAACTTTAAAACACAACGACCCACCCTTTATTATTATAAACCAAAACATGTATACATTTAAACAAGGGTTGATTAACGGAACTAAACATCAACGGGGTTGCGTTCTACCTTTCTCCGTATTGTATTGAAGTATAAAGCTATGTCGAGTATCATCGAGAAGTTTTAACATTTTTTCATTCATTTTTCGTTAAAGAGAAATTCACATTGAAACTTTTTAATTAAATGGAATTACGAGGGTCATGAAAATGAATCACATTTGATCGCATTTTGGCAGGTTCAAAGGTGAAGGTGAAAAGACAATCTCACAGGAAAAATTTACAAAAATCAACCTATTTTCTTCTAAAATGTCACTCCTTTTTTCTGTTAGTATAAAATCGTCCCCGAAATGTTTCCAAGAACAAGTAAATTAATTATAAACGAGTTTGGTAGGATTATGGGGGTGGTTCGAAAAAAAAGGAAACCGGGAAAATGGCGTGTTCTAATAAAATTGAAAGCAAAGTTAAATTTGGTCGGTTTGGGATAAGCAAGCAAAACAAATTCCGCTTCTAAGCTTTTGACAAGAGTTTGTAATGAGTACAATGATAAATGAGCCCCTTTTTATAACAAAATTCCTACGTTTTTAGTTATAATATATGTTTTGACTTGCAATTTTCATATACCAATTTTGGAGATCTTCTTATCAATATCAACTTAAGCTGTAATTGATATTTACAATATAAGTGTCGTGAATATTTATATTACGAAATAAGATGGGAAATTTCAAACGAGGCCGTTAGGTCGAGTTTGATAACCCATTGAATATCGTAATATGAATTTACGATACGAATATAGTACAATATTTCACCTACTAACAATAATGTTAATTATTTACAAAATTAGTTAATATTCCTGAAATTAATGATATTAGAATCATGTAACAAGCGAGCGTTGCGCTAATTGTTGATTTATTTTGCGAGCTGTCAATTCTGACGCGTTCACTTCAGTTTGGTATCATTATATCGACATAAGTTCCGACTTTAAAAGTGTGGATTCTGATATAGAACTTGCTGCAAATAATAATAATAATAATAATAATAATAATAATAATAATAATAATAA
>CAJUYI010000346.1:123927-169335 GCA_910591695.1 Galerucella pusilla
GAATGTATCTACTCGATAAGTAATGTCAACTTCAGTTGTCAACTGCTCTAAAAAATCAACTCTAGATTGCGATTTCAGTAGAGAACTGAATTTCTTTCCATTTATAGACATATTTCACGTCATTAACATCGGAATGCATCTACTCGATGAGTGATGTCAATTTCAACTTTCAACTTATTTGAAATGTCTACTTTAGATGGGCGATTTGAGTGGAAAATTGAATTTATTTCCATGTACGGACAGATTTTGACGTTTGTCACATACACTTGCATTTTACTCAATGAAATCCATCAGCTTCAGTCAACAAAAAATTTGGAAATTCATGTCCAGTTGGCTGAAAAAATAGGTTTATTTGTCACTTAGGGATAGATTTTCATGTTTTTCACATGAAAATTCATGTACTCATTGAGATCTACCAAATATTACTTGATTTATATTTCCAACGCTTTAAAAGATAAATTTTCATATTTCTTACAACGAAACTTATCATCCCGACGAAACCAAATCCCCGTATGAATTTTATTGTGTTCAAATGAATAAATGATTGTAATAATAAGCGTCACACTATTTTTCATACCGAAAGAACCGGTAAAATGCGGTTGTCGACGTGGCGTTCGAAGTAGTTCGATTTTTCAATTTATCTGTTCTGCGGGGATGTGCCATGTAGCATTTTGATACCGCGACTGATTGATGAGCTCATCGCTCTTGCCGTATGACGTGTCATTTTTAAAATGATCGCATATAAGAACTAATTAATCAATAAAACTACGAGTTGTTGAAAGGATCATGTAGTTCATTAATCCCCCATACGTTGCCATGAAAGTCACTTTATGTTTTATCGTTTCGTACCAGGTACTATCAAAAATAAGTGAAAACAAATGAAAACAATTATGCAGTGAAATGCCTTTATAGTAAGTGATAAAAACTCATCTTCTACCCCTATGCTTTTTGTACTATCATGTCAGGGAGTGTAAGACTCAGGAACAGGCCTGAGTCCAGTCGAGATAGCTTTAAAGGATGTAAGAGCAGTAGGCGGGATTTTCGATGTAATCCCAAAATAGTTATTTTCCTAACAAGTTCGGAAAGTGATACTTTCCCGCACGCGACTGCAGTTGACCCGAACGACGCGGAGCGGAGTTCGGGCAAGTGGTCAAGGGCGAAAAAGACACTTCACGCATGAGTTAGAAACATTATTTTTCCTATGACCGTATATACAAAAAAGTATACCAACCTATTTTCCAAAAATTATTTCATTTCAACATACATTTACAAAACTTTAACTAAAAACCACTAATTATTTCGAATATTAATATTAAAAACACAATTTGTTGCATGTGAATTAATTAAAATTGCTGGTCCAGTGGAGTTATTTGGTGTTAACTGGAAAGTAGATGACGTCGATAAGGATGGCATCGGTTGCAGGTCGCATAAAGATGACGATGAAGGTGACGGCAACGGTTTTAAGTCATTTGTAGGAGGAATAATTTTATTCGATATATTTCGCAACATAATTTTCCATTGTTACCCCCGTAAATGCTTTCATTACTTCTATTGAAAAAAATTTTACGCGAAATCTAGGCCAACCCTTCTCGTATTTCAACAAATATTCTGCTAAAAGGCAGATCTTTTGTAAAGATTCCGCCCCGAAATAATAATTTCAGTCAACTTGTTGTATGTGGTTTGAAGGCGGGTGAACCCGGCCCGTTGAAGTTGACGCGGCGCCAGCGATGTCAACACCATGCCATGATGGCAGAGGCGTCGAGGACGTCGAAAGTGCCATCGATGGTCGTTCTCGACGACGACAGCAACAGTAGAATTTACATATTTAAACTATTAGTTATTTTTCAGTTACCAAAGCACGTGGATGCGAAAATACAATCTACACTGGGAAAACAAAATATATAGGTATATTAATTTTTTAAATATTGTAGAGCTTTGTGAACGATGAAATAAAACAATTTAATTTGTTTAAATCTACATTTTATTTGAAACTATGTTGTGACGCGCTTCGCTAACACAGTGACAAGTTTAAGTCTATCTTTTCAAATAAGGGGTGGGGGAGATTGGTAAAAACGCCTGTAATTATAATATTCAATATGCTCCTCAATTGTAGTGTTGCCGCCGAGACGAGAGATTCTCGACGAGACGAGAGACCCATTTTCTCTCATCTGACGAGACGAGACGAGACGAGAGAATAACCCTCTCTCGTCGAGAAATTCTCGTCTCTCTCGATCTCTCTAGAGCAAAAAATAGTACATAATATTACCTATTACCTCAAATACAATGATGTACGTTTCGACACAAATTATACATTATCTGGAATTTTTTTCAAATATTCTTAGTAGACTTATGGCTTTTTTAAATATTATCCCAATTTTAGCTTTAGATAGAGTGAAATTGAGGTAGAAAACAGAAAAAATATAATACTTGAAGCAACCATAGGCGTAGGTACTAAAAATATTTTTAAAAATTTTATGATTATCTATAATTTGTGTTGAAACGTACATCATGGTACCTAGTTGCACACTCAAATGACCACACTGTATAAATGCGAAATAAGAGTACGGTGAAAAATGCAAACTTTTTAAAAATAATAAAACGCCAATTTTATTAATAAATTTTTATCTAAAGAGTCAGAAAAAATATTGCTAAAGTTAACCTAAAATTTACTGATGAACTAAAAAATATATTACAGATGGGTACCTAGATACAAAAAAGGTTGATATAATGATGTATAAAAAGTAACTTAGGCTGAAAAAAAACTTTTATTACCTTATTACCTACATTTAGTTAATACTTATACATATATTAGGAACACTAAAAACTTTAGAAATTTAAAATAATCATTTTTTAACAAATATATTTTTCTTAAGGCTACACGAATACCAAGAGTTTAAACATAACAATGTTCTCGCTGACTCTGCGTTAAGACGGTTTCTATGTTTTCTTATGACGAGTCCTACTTTTGAAAACAGTCTTTCAGCAGAAATACTAGTAGCAGGTATGGCTAATATATCCCTAGCCATTCTAGCAAGATTTGGAAATATTTCCTCAGGGTCACCCCACCATTCTAAAATATTGGTATCTCGACCAGCTCTTTCTCCGTCCATATATTTTTGAAATTCTCTTGCTACATCTCTATTGTTGATGTTAATGCTCGTTTTTTTATATAAGCCAGCCATAAATTCGTCACCACTTGTTGATGATGAATCCTTCTCTGTTTCTGTTTCCGTCGCAGTGACGATAGTAGCAGTTGGTTTTACGTGAAATGAATAGAAGATTTTGTCAAATTCCTTTAAAGATCCTTCTTTAATTTGTCTTTTTCACGGGGTCAAATTAATTGTCTTTATTTTGTGCCTCGGATAATGCTTCAGCATATTGTCTCTCCCTGATATATTTATTGGTGCAGGAGATATTGATCTTTGTCGCACTAATGGGCTACCCCGTAGTTAATACCAAGCAAAGTTTTGACGCATTTAGGTGAGGTTCTGTTATATTTGACATATATTGCACACAATTTATATCAAATATGGTAGAACCTAACCTCAACGTGTTAAAGCTTAGTTTTTACTCTATTTGGTTTAAATCACGAGAGAAGCGAGACGAGACGAGAGACACATTTTGTCTCGTCTCGCGGTAACACTACTCAATTGAGTGAATCTCGAAAAATTTGCATTTTAAAAGTTTAACTGTCACATGCACCCTCTAGCAGTGGACCTACAATTTTGAAAATGATTTCCTGGCGTTTCTCGAGGCCACTTTTGTCATAAATTTTGTTTCCCAAACCTGTGCTATAATCCACTCCTGAGATATGGCCGACGGCAGTTCTTAGTTGGCCACCAGGTACAGTCGATGACATTTATACAAATAATTCAATTCTATGATTAACTGTTTGTAGACAAGCAAAATAGACCTTAAAACACCCTTTCAAAGCTAAAAGGAAGCCTCTCTAAATTCATCGAAAGAAATTCAGTTGTCATAACATAACTGTCATTTTTCTAACAAAATCTTTCACACCAGATATTTCTCCACCTTCCCGTATGTTACAAAAAAGATTCCTCCTACTCTTGTCTATTCATGTCCTTCACGTGCATCGGCAACAACGTAATTCGGTACGATGTCTGTTTACTGGATACGCGCACCGTCGAATCCGTGCCGCTAATTCGGCCGGATGGTTTTGCTTGCGTTTTATTGCGTCGGAATGGGTTTTTGATGAATCGATGACATGCTGTAGAAGAGATAAAAGCGAGCGGCAGCGATCACTTCCAATAATGGAAAATTCATGGGCAGGTTTTATGGGGCAAATTGCGATTCGTCTGTTGTTATTGTTTCGTGTCATCTGCAGAGATTTTTCTTTATACGTGAAGACAGGTGTGCTATAAAAGAATTATTATTTTAATTAATATCGACGGAAAGACGTTTGGAATTGTGGAATTTCTTTTGAACATTTTTCAACTGGAAACTGATTTATATACGGGCTTCAATTTGGAAACGAATTTAATATTGTCTAAGCTGATGACAGTTTCAAAATTAAGCGAAACACGTCAATTTATATATCAAGGGGGACAACTGTTGAGGCGTTTGTTGTTGTATTACTGATCTCCAAGGCACCTACCCCTGAAAGTTTAATTGGCAACCCCTATTTATTTTGTCATTTCCAATTTCCTTATGAAATTTTTACCCCCAGAGCACCTACCCCTGAAATCTTAATTGAAAACACCTATTTCTTCTGCCATTCTTAAGTTCCCCATGTAGTTTTGACCCCCTGACTTCCAGATCACCTACCTTTGAAATTTTAATTGGAAACCCCTATTTATTTTGCCACTTTGAAATTCCTTATGTTATTCTTATATAAATTTAATTTTTTTTTCCTCAAAATTGTAGTATCTACTCTACCTCACCAATGTGTGGAATATATTTAATTTATAAATTGAAATGATGCATTTTTTACATTTAAAATTACTTAATAGATTGTTTTGAATTGGCTCCATTGTTTTCCAAACACAAACAGTTTTCAAACTGTTCGCGCAACTTTTGAAGAGTCTCGAGTGAAATAGCCCTGTTAAATTCTTTGTTGCTGTTGTTGGTCACCAGATCTGAGACCGCTCGATTTCTTCCTACGGGGTCATTTAAAATCCGTTGTATTCAAAACCCAACCAGACTCAATTGAACAACTGCAACGAAGAATTGTACAGGGCTATTTCACCCTTGTCTCTCCAAAAGTTGCGCCAGTTTGAATACTGAATACTAAATATTTGTGTTTAGAAAACAATGAAGCAAATTTAAAACAATTTATAAAGTAATTATGAATGTAGAATATGCATTCTTTCAATTTGAAAATTGAATACATTCCACATTTTTGAGTTCAAGTACTTCAATTTTGAAAAAAAAGGTAGAACGTGTCGCGGGACACACGGTAGGAACTTTAGTTCCTTTTAAGCAAAAGTTATGTAATACATCTGACGTTATAGATAAACAATTTGCATATTCTTTGGTGGTTGAGTAGTAAGCACACCAGACTATCACGCGGTAGACCCGGGTTCGATTCTCCGCGAGGAATTTTTTTTTATTCTTAATTTTATTTTTAAATAATCATTCTGCTTGATATTAATAACGACAACAGGTAGACGTTTGAAATATTTAGCAGAATATTCATTATTACCTATAGATAATGGTACGGTACCCTCCATGAGGGAGTCCGACTGGCAACATCTACTTATAACAGCATCGTATATTTAAAAAAGGAAACCGTAGCATTATACAAATTGGACATTCGTTTACCACAAAATTAGTGGAAACATAAAATTGAATTGTTAAATTTTTAATTTGAAGTTATATTACAGTTTATAGAAATTTTTATTTTCTAGATTTTTTCCTAAGTGGGTCGTAGAAAAAATATGCTGCTCGACTCGTGTGGATTGTCCATATCGCACTTGAACGATTGAGCACTCCGCCTACGGCGTCGTGCTCCATCTACGTCCTCGTGCGATATGGCCATCATATCCACACTAGTTGCACAAACTACAATTTCTTCCAAAATATGCCCTTTTACATTTAAAAACTACCTGCCAAATGTCAAATCAATTTATCCATCCATTTTGAAGTTATCGAATTAAAACATTCAAAATTTCAACACCCTGTATTTCGAAAAGTAGCTAGTCCCCTTAATCGCGCAAAAAAATTATGGAAATAATAGTAAAAATTTATCCGAACAAATTCAAGTAGATCACTAGCACTGCGAATACCAGCTTTGCATAGATGTTCAATATAGCATAGGTGGTTCAGTGGTTAGAATGCTCGCATTGCACGCGGGCGGGATCATATTTATTATTATGAATCGCTGCTTCGTAAACGAGAGAGAGACTAAGGAGGCACAAGCACGCAAAAGCAAGGCACATAACGAAGCAATGTAACATAACGTAGCGTAACGTAACGCGTAACGGTCAGATCTTTTGCGTCGCGACCCCTGGTCGCTCAAACATAACCTGGCATAAAGAACTAAAGTTCCAAAAAAGGTTATTGAATTCATCTAACACATTCATAGGAACTGAAAAATGGCAAAAAGAATAGGAGTTGCCATTTGAAATTTTGCTGGTAGGTGCCCTGGGGGGTCAAGGGTTGAAGGTAATACGACAACAAACGCCTCGATAGTTTTTCACCTTGATATGTTTGATGTGTTTCGCCAAATATTGATAATGTCATTAGTTGAGTCCGTATAAGTTTTGCTTAGTTTCTTTCTCAGTTTTGAGAGCTCTTGAATTTCGACACTTCGGATTCAACCAATTGAAGAATACTATTATCGTTGGCAGCTTTTCCCCTCCCATTAGCAGTGCAAAAAAATAGTATACCTAGGCGGTAAAGTGGCGTTTTTCAGGCCGAAAGAAGATATGGATAGGCGAGGCGCAGCCAAGCCTGGCCACTCCTTGAGGCTTACACATTATATTATTCCATCTAATTCAGGTTCCATAACTTCAAACAAACATCAAAATACGACAACTTATTATTGAATTTGCAGACATTGACAACTACTAACAATTTATTTTTATACTAGTCTGTACAGAAAGTACGAGGAGTAATAAATCATTCATTCAAGTAGATTTCATAGACGTACCAAAATATATTTTAAGAGGGTATACCGTAAGGTACATTTTGTATCGAACGAATGAGTTGCAGCTATGCTTAAGAATATACGATTTAGGTCAGAGGTAACGGGATGTACTAATTTTAATAAAAAAAAGTGATAGAGGTACATAAATTTTAGTAAGTTTGATAAAGAAAGGCAACACAGTTTATTCATAATAGAGAACAAACCAATCTGTAACAATAATTATTTTATATATTTTTGTATATATGTGTGTATAAATGCTGGATATACAGTTTCCAAATCTTGGCAAGATGAAAACATTAAAAGCGGAAGGCAGGCATTCGTGGAAGGTTTGTCGTTAGGTTTGCAGCCACCATCTGGAAAAGGAAAAAGACTTATCATTGTCCATGTTGGAAGTTCTGAAGGTTTTGTTGATGGTGGATTATTAACTTTTATTTCAAAACGCACGGGGGACTATCACGAAGATATGAATGGGGATGTCTTCGTGGAATGGTTTGTTCAAATGTTGGATCTGATTCCAAAAGGGGCTGTTATTGTTATGGACAACGCAAGTTACCATCCACGGTTACGAGAAGCATTGCCCACAAGTCGTTGGCGTAAAGCAGAGCTTTTGGAGTGGCTTATTTCGAAAAATATTAAGTTTCCAAAAGATCCACTAAGGAAAGAACTTTACAGAAATGCAAAAATGAACAAGAATAAATACAAAACCTACATTGTAGAAGAAATGGCTTCTTCTCGTGGTATATCAGTTCTTCGACTTCCCCCTTATCATTGTGAACTTAATCCCATAGAATTAATATGGGCTCAGGTAAAGGGGGAAGTTGGAGAAAAATACTACTTTTAAAATAAACGTTGTTGTGGAATTGTTTGAGAGTGCTGTAAGTCATGTTGGTAAGGAAAATTGGACAAACTGTATCGAGCATGTTATCAAAGTAGAGGCAAATATGTTGAAAATTGACAATGATTGTGATGATTTAATCGACCCTATTATTATTAATGTCAACAACGATTCTTCCTCTTCCGAGTCGGATATAGAATAAAATGTAAGTAATAAATGTATTCCAATAATTATTTCTTTTCATTTTCTATTATATCATAATTTAAAACGTATTTTTTTCCCAAAATACACACCACTGCATTGCGTTATTGCTTATCTGCTAATCCTTTAACAATGAAGAAACCCTAAATTTTGCTAAAACTGAAACAAATACGGGGTCGATCTACCTGGTTTTTAGATTTACGGAAGAAATGTAATTTAAAGTAAGAGATTTATCAAAAATTTCATGGTGCTCCCTGTAAAGGTTTTGCATACTTAATTAGGGTTTATTACTCCTCGTACCTTCTGTACAGACTATAATGCTGTTCATTTCAAGCGATTCGTTTTTGTTTCTTCCGAATGATCTGATTGGAATCACTTATATGCTATTATAAGTGGGATATCAATCAAATTAACAATTTTGATACAATTTTTCAATTGGGGCGCCAGCTAGCGTGGAAACGTAAAATTTATTTTCTCGGCTAGCCGAGAAAAAAGTATTTTTCTCGCCTCTTTGAAGCTGGTAAATTTTCTCATAGTGTAGGATAAAAATTATATTAAATTGGGAAAAAACATACTTTATCCCCCTAAACTTCCCTTAAACTCTACACGTCATTAATAAAAAAAACCATTCCATATTCGACCCCCTGTTAACCAAAAACACCATTCGTAGCTTAGTTACAATAAACGTATCGGCAACAAGTTCCACCATCAATCTCCAGAGTACATTCCGGCGTTATCACTGTGGAGTTCGACGTTAGCAAGCAACAGGCACCTTATATAGCGGGGCCGTCTCAGACGTCGCCGTCTAGACCGCCACATCAACAAGTTGGGCGTCCTCGTGGAGATGCTGGCGGCGGCACATGCCAAACATCACCAGTTGCCACGTCCAATCTTGATACTTTTTTTGTTGCTTCCGCCCACTGTATCCGGATTCCGCACAATTGATTTTTATATGTGAAGACAGTTAAAAATGCCGGGATTTTACACGGAGAAACGTTGATTATGAAAAATGATAGTATAGTAAGTTTATCATTTTCTTAGCCCTTTGTTTTATTTTTTATTCAACTGGATAAGGATAGCAAAGTGTGAATAGAATCTGTTTTAAAAAGCCCTAGTAACAATTTATTTCTTTTTACATTCAATTTAAAGGAAAGAAAATTTAAAACTTTCGATATTTTTTTGCGATGTTGAACTCTTCGGTTAAAATGCGTTGTTAGAAGTATGTACAGGGTGTCCCGTAAATAAGTACCGTAAATAAGAGACATGATAGATCGTCAAGAATTATTTAAAATACCCAACTGCTTTTTTCTAACCTACTCAGCTTGTGAGATACAGGCTGTTTAAAGGTGTAGAAGAAATACACATTTTATTCCATATCTTCTCGGGGGATGGAATTGCAAATTTGAAATTTTTTGTTAATTATTGTCTCTTCAAAACACATCAACAGTATTAATTATGTAAATTTTTAATAAGACACTGGCTTGGTACGAAGAGTCAAAACTTAAGTACATTATTTTCTCAGTGCAAAGTATCAATCAGGTTTGTAATAGTTTCTTAGATGTTATGTAATTAAGACCCTACTTCGTTTTAGTTGAAATTGTATGATTTCCAGTAAATATTCCACTGTAAACTAGCATCTGTAAACCATTCAGAAAAATGAAAAAATCTCAAAAACTAACAACTTTAGGTAGGTAATTCGTTCTTGAATTTGAAAAGTGTCTTATAAATTTTGTTTTCAATTGATTTGGTAGGATCATTTGGTAGCTTAGTATAAAGGCCATTTATTAATAAATCCATTACTTTTGAATCATACTCAACTTTGTTTATAATTACAGTAGAATTGTCCTTATCAGCTGGTAAAATAATCATAGAATCATCTTCTTTGATATTTCTGGTACATCACACTTATTTTTTGAGACAAGAACTTCACACTCGGGTCTCAGAAACCCAAAGCTATTTTTTAGCAAAAAAATTAAAATATTTGATGGTTTTGGGAGAATAACCAATGTAAGTAGTTTACGTGGAAAAAAATACAATCATGGTGTTTTATTTCACAAAGAGATATATTGTTGAAAAAAGAAAAAAATGTAAAATAACATCCAAACATAAAACATTTTTTTGAAAAAAAAATAACATGAAATTCAAACTATTATCTACGAATACAAAGTCTATAACTATCCTTGCAACAGAAAAATAAACTCGTTTGGCTTTATCAATCAAAGCTCTTCTTAGCCAGGTCTTCAGTTTCTTGGATCTTGATGTTCGCATTTACAGCATAGCTGGGCTCTATGCTTCATGCAGTATGGCATGTGACACACAGAACACGCAAAACTTTTTCTCTGCAATTGTTTGCAGTTCCACCCCAGTTAATGGACGACAATTTTATCTGCTAGTTGAAGCCATTATAGTAAAATAATAAACGTAAGTTTAAAGAAAATTGATTCAATAAACATCACACTTGGGTCTGTGGAGCCCATGCTAGTAGTTTTGAGAATATCGTACCTCACTCTTCCATTGAAATGCAGCAAAACACCCATATTCTAACTCGGCTAACTGTTGACTAAATTTACATAGACTGGCGACGCAAACAAACCACTCATACGCATGTCACAATGCAATGAATGACGTTCTGGGTTCCTGAGACCCAACTGTGCAGTTCCAGGGTTAATTGATTTTTGTTCTGTTTTTGTAGTATTGTTTTCTCTATCTGTAGAGTAGGGAGGGTGAGTTTGTAGGCTCACAGCACTTAGGCCACATGTGACCCATTGTACATCCTCCCGAGGAGTTGTCCTCCTAGGTCATTGTCCATCCTGTCCTTCTCAGGAAGGTGGACATGTCACTAGGAGACATCTCCTTTATATCGGCAGGTGTAGGCCAAAACTCACCGAACACACACTCTCTTATTGACGATAACTCCGGACACTCGGATTGTTTTGTAGATATTGTTTTTTAAATGAATAGATTTTTCTAATATGACTTTACAACGTACTCTATATTCTTGTCTTTCGTGTTCAGATAATTCACTACTTACTTGTTCTATTGAACTTATTATGTCTAATTTTGTTATTGATTTTGGGGTCAAAGCAAAATTTAATCCTTGTGAAAGAACTAATACGTCTGAAGAATTTAAAGTTTTGTTTGATAAAATTAATGATTGTGTTCGGTACACTGTTTTGTTGATAATTGTTCAGTTCTATTTGGATTTTTTGTTCAAATAATATTTCAAACTTCTGGATTTCAATTTGTTTTTGTTTTTCATACGTTGTAGTATATATTATATATTTATATTTGTTATTATTTTATCGAAGTCAATTTTAGTTACCGTATCAAAAAGAAAATCCTCAATACCTACGATATCTTGTTCGATATGGAATACTTTATCTATGGTGCTGAAGGCGTTCTCGAACCATAGCAAAACTAGCCTTTTCCAATATTCTGGTTATTTTTCTTCCTCCGTAGGCAGAATGTAACCTTAGTCCTCTTATGACTCCATTATTCCTGCATCGGCGAAGGAAATTAACCGAACACTCAGAATGTGCTAGCTTCTTGTATAAACTATCTAATTTTCTAAAATATTTTGGAACAGATGGCCCATACCTTGTGTCTAAATATCTTCTGTAAGTTCCTTGTGGCATTATTTATTATTTTTCCTCTTATTCTTTGGGAATCAAACCACAATAATGTTTTTTTATTTTTTATTTCGACGTTTTGGTAGCGTTCCAGCTACCTTTGTCAAGATTAACTAATGATAAAATAATTTTTGGTCCCTATCTGACACAACGGAAATTACTTGATAAAAATAAAAGTGTGGTAATACGCCAATGGTTAGTATCGAGTAGATAGTGTGTAAAGGGAGCTATTTACTGAATCGTTAAAAGTGCGTAATGTTCTCTGGAATATTTTTCGAACAACTTCGGATAGGCCAACCTAAATCGATTATTTTGGATTTAGTATCTAGCGACAATAAATTATTTAGATAGATGTTAAATAGATCCTTGGGGTACTCCGCAAGAGAATTTTTTTCCTTCGCCCTGTAACATTGTAACCAATTTATAAATATGGAGCGTGAAGCTATCTGCACTTTCACAAAAAAAACACCACTTTGTTGCCGTCTGCCGACCATTTTACTTCCATGAAAATGTCTGCCAATAATTTGCACATTTCCTAACAACAAATCCTACATATTGACAGAACTTTTATCCGTGAGTCTTATCATTTTTTTTCTTTCAAAAATTATCGATTTTGGTCGGCTATTACGTACTTAATCTTCGTAACCACGCAGACAGACTGGGTGCTTAGTGTTTGAGAACTTCAATCGAACTTATCCAGCTAGTCAAATATTATGTACCTTATACATTGTTTTTTCTGTAGCCAGCTCTTGGACTATTATGGAGGCTCCAAAATAACTTTTTAATAATTCAAAAAAGAAATAGTATTTTTTTAATAACTACCAAACTACTAATGGTCAGAATATGTTAACAGAAACCAATTTGTGGAACAGCAATGCATCTAAAGCATTGGGAGAAGATTGTTGAAAATACTTTTCCAAACTTGTGAATTCATTAACAAAAGAATTAATGACAATAAAAATAAGATAATTACAAAGTTTAATAATATCCCATCTCTTGTAATTTGTTGGCTGCTTAGTGAAAAATTATGTTTGAATGGGATATTATTTAACTCTGTATTATCTTATTTTTCACTGTTACTCATTTTTTTGTTAAAAAAATCACAAGTTTAGACAAGTCTTTTCAACAGATTTCTTCAAATGTTTTAGATGCATTGCTGTTTCACAAACTAGTTCCTGTTACATGTTCCAACCATTAGTAGTTTGGAAGTTATTAAACAAATGAAAGAAAACATTTTTTCTTTTAATTATCAAAAAGTGATCTCTTAGACTTCATGAAAACGTTAAATATCTTGAAAACTACAAATTTTTTGATATGTAAAGGTTATGCGCTTTCCACGTGAAAACTATTGAGGAATACAATATCAATTAAAAATAGCTTGAAATGTCAGTAGCGTAAACAGTGGGAGGGGAAAGGTGATATATTCTTCCAAATGTACACCACTGGATCAAGAATTGAAACGCGCTTTTGCTTCAAAATATGCTCTTCTGCTTTTAACAACTACCTGCCAAATGTCGAATCAATTTATCTCTTCATATGAAAGTTATCTTATTTTAATTAATTTAATTTTTCATAACTAAAACACACTGTATTTCGAAAAGTGAATAGGCTGGACTCCTCAATCCTTATATCATTTCATCCACATGCAAACGTTATGTCATTTGAAAACACCCTGTATATGTATTATAAGTTCTTTCGGTATCTTCCATGATAACAGACATACTGAGCTTCACCACACTAATCAAACTTCCCGTATATAAGACTTGGGTGAACAAAGGATACTTTTGGCACACATATTTAACTTTTTCTTTTTTCTGGACTGTCTCTTATTTTCTCCTTCCAGGCTTTTTTTCCGTTTCAGTTTTTTTTTTCGTTTCAAGCTTTTTCTTCATTTTTGGCTTTTTTTTTCATTTTTTTGTTTTGGCTTCATTTTTCTTCTTATTTCTGGATTTTTTTGGTAGCACAGCTACTTACAATTTTCTGTTGCTGGTCCTTACAATACAATTTATAAAAAACTTTTGTCCTTCAGTGCTAGCAAACTTTCTAAATTGATATAAAATCTAATATTTTGTAAAACATTGTCGGGATACAAATGTAAATCGATTTGGTGAATATTGAGATGTCCACCAAAGAATAATAGGATCAATATATTCATCTTATAGTTAATGATTCTGAAGCCTATTGAATAGTCGATAGGTCACCAGTTTCCCATGATATTGTATTCGATGTTGCAATGTGTAATACCACCACCTCGTGCTATTTACAACTATAATGGCGTACGCTGATGGACCCTCGCTGTATTTCGAATTAAACTACAATTTGATCAAATAATTTCTTTCATACAATACAAATTGATATGATATTTCAAATTAAATTATAATTTGATCGAATGAATCTCCTTATACAAAATATTTGATAGGATATGACCTATTTTTTCTTAAATGAAAATTTCCAATCCATATTCCGAAAAATTGTCAGCAGCGTCCTAAATTTGTTTCAAAGGTTCTATTAAATATATTTTCCAAGTAAAAGTTCTTGATATCTTGTCCATTATGGCGATTTTTTGGATTTTCAGTCCAAAAAAAATTCCTTTTAAAGGGTGTTTGGAACTAAAAGAAGAGTAATTACTTGAAATATCTTAAAAGAACAATTTCAAATTTAAATTTGGATAGTTTGGATCTCTTGATCGTTTATTCTGTGATGTATCTCTCAGTGGTCTGTCCACAAAAATTCTGTAATGACATGATTTAACGGTAATATGGATTCCCTTTCTTGCGGAAGGCTGACAAAAATTGGAAACTGCATAAAAATCACTAGAACCCAAATCCGGGTTGTCTTTAAATGATTTTTATTTCTTTTATTGTCAATTTTTTCATTCCAACTTTGTGAAATTACTATTGGCATAGTATATAAACAAAGGAATAGTAGGATCACTCTAAGCTCCTCCTAGCTCGATGTCTATCTCACTCGGTGTACGTTTCGTTTTTTCTGGTATCCTGAAGCTCCCAATCGAGCGATAGACAGATACCGGCTGGACTGTCTATGCAGTGAATTATTTACTACTATTTATTACTACAGTATATTTTTTATTGAAAAGAAAATGCCACAAGTGTGTTGTGTGGACGGTTGTAAGAGTAGAGATGGGGTGAAAATATCTTCCTTCAGATTTTTTTTTCTTACTGGTTTTAGTTACCAGGAGGAACTACCAATAAGATGTATTTGGATATATTCTACAATTATAAAAAAAAGGAATTTAGACTCTGTCCAAAATTAACTGACGAGCATATGTTTCCGAATAGTTTTCAGAGAATGAAAATAAAATATGCTTCTCAGATTTTTAATCATTCTGTTGCAGTTGCCCTTAACACATATGTCGATTTTAAAGTTTTGTCTGCAGATGTCTAGATAACTGCTAAATCATTAAAACATGACTGCTGTTTTTGATTTGTTAAATTTGTGCCATTTGAATAATTCCAATGCATTTATAGGTACCCAACAACAGTTTCAGCTATTGGAATAATTTGAAACTTTACTGAAACATTTGCGTGTGGTTAACAGTGAAGAAAAAAATTCCACTAATAAATTGAAATTCATATTTGGTTGGCAACTCACAATACAATCAGTTAAATCCCTTTGGGGTATATTAAAATCAAAGGGCTACACATTTTTACTGACCAGGAAATTGAACCAAGACTGTCTTGAGAACTATTTTGGGCAAGTAAGAAACTGTTGTGGTGATTCAAGAAACCCTACGCCTATACAGTTTTCTATTGGCATTTCAATAGAAGCAATACGCACTCTGGTGGCTCTAATGTAAACTAGTTTCTGCCACATTGTTTTCTTACCACAGCTTTGTATCGCTTGTTAACCATTGATTTTTATAAATTTAGTGCCTTTTTTGAACCGTTTTCATTGATCTTCGTTATTGTTATATTTTAATAGTTGATAGTGTGGAGAAATTGTCTTTTTAGAGGCAAAGCTCCGCTCTGCTGTTATAAGTCGTCTAATAATGATTATTGTTCTGTGGCCAAAAGAGACACTGAAAGAAATCAACTTTTCATAGATTTCTCGAGGAAAATGAAAATTGAATAATAAGTTCACTATAACCTACCTACCTGCTTAAACAAAATAGCTTAGGTAAATGTGTTTACATTGGCCACCAGCTCCCTCTTCGCAAGTACCAAAAATTTGCATAATTCCATGTACCTACCCGTCTGTAATTTTTAAATTATCCATTTACTTGATGAAGCTCGGATTGCAATGCGCTTGTCTGAAGAAAGAGATCACATCATTTTGTCACTGAAAAGTTCCATTAAGTTTTTCTATACATATTATAGGACTGCATTAAGGATCTCTTCATCTTCCACTACACACTGAGAACTTTCGTTCCCTTCAACATATATACCTCATAAATTCCAATAAACTTAATTTTGATTAGGCCGTTTGTCTTTGTAAGAAGACGAGTGAAGTATGTTATCACTAGATTTGCTTTAACTAATGTACCAAACTATTAACATCCTAAATGTGTAAAGTGAATTTTGTATTTTTGGCCTTGATAATTTTGTTAGTAACTTTTCGAGCTCTTTTTTGATATTTGTTTCATTTGTTCCGCAGCTTTGATGTTGAAAAAAGAAATTCAAAACTTTTGGACCAAGGTAAACGAATCCTTTTTGTCCCACAGATTTTAACATTAAAGGTATAACATAGATACTCTTCTGTCTCGTAATACATGAATGATTGCCAGTTGAAAGTAATGTACGGTTTGAAAATTGGTATTTACATATCTGAAAGAAAAATAGTTGACGACAATCAAAAACTTCTGTTTCTTTGTATAATTGATCAATAAAATACATTATGTTTCTACCGAGAATTATATTTAAAAACCTTCGTTGAAGAACTTCAAGGGGGTTCAAGTAAGTTCTACATACGCCACCCCAACCTATGATTCCGTATCTTAGGTGAGACTCCACTAGACTTTTGTATACTATAATTTTTTGCTTCAAATCAAGAATATTTGAAAACTGTCTAAATCTATAAAGTATTGTTTTCAATAAATAATCGATATGAGCATTCCATTTCAGACTACTATCAATAATTATCCCTAGATATTTAATTTTTTTCGTTGGATTAATTTTTATGTTATTTTGGATAATTAGGTCGAAAGTTGGGAGATAAATTTCTTGGGAGCTAAAAGGTATGTAAAATGTTTTTCCGAGGGTTATGGATAGGAGTCTGTCGTCAAACCATCCCCTAAGTTTTTCTAAATGTTTTTCGACCTTAGTTTTTAATTTAAATCAGTTATCATCGCTATAGAATATGACAGTGTCATCAGCAAAACTTATTATTTTATTATTTTCTTTTAATAAAAGCAGATTATTTAATTATATGATAAAGAACAAAGGTCCCAGCACTGTTCCTTGAGAAACTCCACATTGCCCATAACCTACTTCCATTCTAGGAGCTTCGTGTCCAGTGCCAGTACCAGTTTATTCGGAAAAATCTTCAGTAGTTGTGATGGTTGTGTTATTTCCACTCCAAAGTTCTTCCGTCTGAGTTCTTGTGAGATCTCACAGAAGCAGAGTATGTGAGTAGGTGTTTTATCGTAGAATTCACATTTTCTTCACATAGTTTCACTATCCTGTGCAGGTGCTTCCTCAGGGTACAGAGTCCAGTCACAAGGGTTGGTAACTGTCTTCTAATTTATCTTACCCAGTCTCATTATCCTGGACGAGAGTTCCTTGTCCAACTTATTCAGTAGACTCTTAGTATGAAGCTGTCCTTGTGTCAGCCTTCATTTGAGTTGGTGTTCCTTATCTGGGCAGTTCCCGACTTCTCCTCTTATGTAATCCCTTGTAATTTCACAAAACGGTTCCGGACCTGTGAAGGCTCGTTCAGGGCATTCTTTAGCTAGCTGGTCTGCCATTTCGTTCCATGCAATCCCCTCATGTGCCGGCATCCATATCAGAGACACTTTGTTGTCTCTTGCCAGAATGTTGAGGGACTCTTCACAAATTTTTACCAGTTTAGACCTAGTTGTTGGATTGCTAATAGCTTCAAGCAGAGCCTGGCAGTCAGTGAAAATTTAATTTTTGTCCGGTATATGCTTTCCAGATTTTTTCATTATTTCAGGCTATCGTCTCGGCTAAGGCTAAGGGACAGTTTCTTTTTAGGTCCACTTATACCAGCCCCAGTGCCATCGCATTATATGAAATCGAAAAATTCGCTAAAATTAATTGTCAGAAACTGGTCAACTTTCCTCATTCTATATATCGACAACGTCCTTTTTTTCAAATGGAAAATTAACCGAAATAAAAATACGGTTTCGAAAAGTCGAATCGTGTAACTCCGAACTAAATACTTTTATATTTCGTACGACAAACAAAAACACCGTTGAAAAGTAAATGAAATAAAATGTGCATATAAAAGGCGAACCGACGTAGATTCCCTACAATTTCTCGTATGTACGGAATTTCGCCACATTTTCAAAAGAGAGCACTGGACGGGTATCCATGGTATAAGCCCAACCAATTACCGAGAAGTCGCAAAAGTCTGAAAAATACGATTTTTTTCTCATTCTCCTCCTTAACAACCAGACAGAGTAACTCAACGAATACGAAAATATTTCGTTTATTTTATAAATTTTGTTTTTTTTCATAGAAATAGAATAAGAAGACGATATATCAATGGGTAGATCTTGGTTCTATTGGTTCGATTTTTGTATTTCGGCACCTGATTGGATACATGCAATTTTCCTATCTGTGTGTTTCGCGTTGTCATTAGTTGTTTTATTCGATATTAAAAATCTAGTGACTGACAGAAAATGTCAAATTATTAAAGAAACGTCAGAATCATTGTATCAGGAAATAATCTTGACAAATACAACTCGTGTAATTAATGATTATCGAAAATTTCTTTTCTTTTTCGAAACAAATTGTTGTTTTAGGAAACCACAATCGCGCTTACGCGCTCATGCTGTTTCCAAACAACAATTTGTTTCTCATTAGTTTCTGCAACAAATGGAAATGAATAATGCGAGCTCCCTTTTTTTAAATCCTTTGACAGAAAGTGATATTTCGGAAAGCATTTTGGCCCAGAAACCAAAAAAATCTTCAGGATTAATATCCCAATTACATTAATAAAAGAAAATGTTAATATTTTAAAAGGACCTTCAACCTATTTGTTTAACATGTCGCTCGTCAATGGAATTTTTTCTTATGCTTTTAAGAAATCAGTAGTCATACCTTTACACAAAAAGGGCGATAAGTTTGATCCGGGCAATTGTCGTGGTGTTTCCTTATTATCATCTATTTCAAAATTATTAGAATGGTGTGTAAACAAGCAATTAATTTCTCATTTACATAAATACAAAATACTCACTCAATGTCAATTTGGCTTCAGAGAGGATCTTAGTACCACTGATGCAACATTTGCTCTAATTGAGAAGTTACATGAAATCTTAGAACTTGAACAATATCCGTTAGTTATATTTTGTGAATTTTCAAAAGCCTTTGACTGCGTTGACCATAAATTGTTATTAGAAAAGTTGTATTATTATGGTATTAGAGGTGCACCACATGATTGGTTCGAGTCCTACTTATCGAACCGTAAAATGTGCGTACGAATTAATCATACCGTCAATAACAGGTGCGATCAATACTACTCGAGTTGCGTCGATGTTCAATGCGGAGTTCCTCAAGGATCTATCTTGGGACCAACATTATTTCTTATATATATCAATGATTTGGTTGTAGATTTTCCCAATGCTTATTTTTCTCTTTTTGTCGATGATACCAGTATAATTGTCAGCGGAATAAACAAAGATTCTTTATTACTTTCTTCTACTACCGTCATGCAAGGCGTATCGGATTGGTTTCTCGCTAACAGACTAGCATTGAACATCGGCAAAACTCAAAATATATCCTTCAACCTATATCGAGACTCTGACGAAGTTGCTATAAATATAGGTCAACAACCTATCACCTCTTCTCTCAACATAAAATTCTTAGGCACACACATCGATAACAAGCTTGACTGGAATTTTCTTATAAATCAACTGAATAAATCTCTTAGCAAATATGTATTTGCTTTGCGAGCAATAAAACAACATACTAACATATTTGTAGCAAAAACGGTGTATTTCGCTCAATTTCATAGTATAATGCAATATGGTATTGAATTTTGGGGGACTGCTGTATCCGCAGGCTCCGTATTCATGGCTCAAAAAAGAGTAATTAGAGCGCTTTTTAACTTAAAATCTAGAACTTCTTGTAGACCATTCTTTAAAGAAAATAGAATAATGACCATGACAAACACTTATATTTACAAAATTTCTTTATTAATTTACGAGCATCAAAATGAACTTCTTACCCCAAATGACAGACATAAATATCCCACTCGAATACAAGACATAATACCTCCAAACCATAAATATAGTCGCACTCGAAATGGCCCTTTATATTCAGGTATTAAAGTATATAACCATTTACCTTCAGATTTGAAAAATCTTACAAACAAAAAATTTAAAACAAAAATTAAACAACTACTACATCAGTATGTTTTTTATAATTTCTCAGAATTTTTTCTGACAATTTTCAACTAAAACTTTTTTTCTCTTTTTTTGTTCTTTCCAACGCTTAGGCTAAAATCACTGTGTATTTTATTAAATTTTTACAAGTCATGTGTCAAATTTCATCCAATCACCGCTGTATTACAGCGATAATTTTTTACTGGATATAGTAACCAATCAAATCATTTAATTTCAAGTCATGTGTCAAATTTCATCCAATCACCGCTGTATTACAGCGATAATACCCTACATGTGGTGTTTTCAGTTTGGTGTTTACTTTTTATTAAACATTAATTGAACATCAAACTGACAAATGGATTAAAAATGTCGCGAAGATTAGGTACTGCATCTAACGATTCAATTAATTTACCAATTGTACTTTCCACAACTGTAGTTTTAAATAAAAATGAATACTATTCGATTAAAATTGATAAAGTTTGTATTGAAAATTATTAAACATCAGATTGGCAATCAATTTTTTGAAAGCTACGAAGTAAAAAATTATCTCATCGAATACTCCTCGGGTCTTGATAAATACTCAAAATTTTGTCGTAGAGAATCCTTCAAGCGTGTTGCTCAAAGATAATAGCCCTCGGCCTGCGGCCTTGGGCTATTATCAAGCAACACGCTTTCAGCATTCTCTATGACAAAATTATCTCGGTATTATCAAGACCCTAGAGGTATTACTACTGATAATACCCTATTATACATGTGGTGTTTTCAGTTTGGTGTTTATTTTTCATTAAAAATTAATTTAATGTCAAACTGACAACTGGATTAAAAATGTCGCGAATATTTGGTATTGCATCTAACAATTCAATTAATTTACAAATTGTACTTTTCACAACTCTAGTTTTAAATAAAAATGAATAATATTTGATTAAAACTAATAAAATTTGTATTGAAAATTATCCAACGTCAGATTGACAATGGATTTTTTGATATCTACAAATTAAAAAATTATCTTATCGAATACTCCTAGGGTCTTGATAAATACCTACTCAAAATTTTGTCATAGATAATGCTTCAAGCGTACTGCTTGATAATAGCACAAGGCCGCAGGCCGAGGGCTATTATCTTTGACAAAATCTGTGACAAAATTATCTCGGTACTATCAAGACCCTAGGGGTATTACTACTGAAAATACAAATATTATAAAATTAACAGGAGAAAAATATTACAATCGTTATAACAATTTTTTTTTGGTTGTCTTTCATCACTGTAAGTGACATATAAACAACGATGGACGCGCCCGTAGGTACCTATTTGTTTTGACGCCACAGCAGATGGGTAGTAGAGTATAGATTTTGTTTATATGGAAGTGAGGAAGAAGTTTTAAAATGCAATAACAATACCAATAAAACTGGACATTGAGAAACAAGGATACAGCCAAGATGAACACAATTGAAATGAAGCACATGAGAAAACAAAGAGACAAATGTAGGAACGAAGAGATGAGACAAATAACGAAACAAGAACCAATAATAGAGGAAGAATGGAGTGTTAAAGACTTATTTTCTGAATGAAAACGGATAGAATTATAAGAAAGGTGATGGAAGTTCTCTCCGCAGAAGGGGGGATAATTGAGATGAAAGTAGATTGACCTAGTAAAGGAGATAGGGGACAAAAAAGATTGGAAGCATTGAGTTTAAGAGAAACCGGAATCCTCTTCCGACACCTGAAAAGGTGGAAGAAGAAGAGAATCAGGATTAAATAGATGAGGCTTTTACTTGATGTAAATCCTTACTTAATGATGAAATAAAACAATTTAATCGTTTTATTTCATCATTTAGAGTAAGAAGGCAATATATTATTCACAATACATGCTTCTTTCGATAAAGTTAACATGATTCCATTCGAATTTCTTTTGAGCGCGAGCCTCTCATTCTAATGTTGACTGCAAACAGCTGTGTGTAGAGAAGCTGTATAATTTCACGTAACAAAGGACGTAATAAGTTCACTGTTACTATAAACAAGTGATTGAAGTCTCGTGAAATCCAATACCTGTCTTGATTGTTACATTTTGTATGAAATAATGATACAACTTAATTGAACAATCTCTGGTGTATATAATATTGCTTGTATACGTAATAACATGAACTCATATTTCTGAAAATCTACGCTCTTCAAATTTCCAAATATTCGATTACTTTCGAATTTAGTTGGTACAAGTCTTAGAGTGAGGTTGTTTTGATATAATCAGGTTTGATACCGATCATTGGCGTGTCGTTTACGGTGAACCAAAAAAATATATTCAATTTTGAACATTGTTCCAATATTATCCATGGTGTTTTGAGAGAGACAATTGGACTTCTCAATCGATAAGTTTGGAAGCACCCATGGAGACAATTTGTTCATTGACGGCTTGGACTATGGAAGTGGTTTTCCGCATTCTCTATTCGTTCCTATAGAACTCTAGTCACCAGAAGCTGAAAATATTTTTCTGGTTTCCAACATCTATCTGCTGCTGGAAAAATTACGCCGGAGATCATTCTCAGGCTGCTAAAAAGCCGCTGGAATCCAAACCAGGGTTGTTAAGTACATTATAGAGCAAAACATTTTGTAATAATGATATTTTCTTGTGAGAAGTTAACGAAAATTGCCTGGGACTGCTTGAAAATTGACATAAATAATCGAGGTTCAAAAATCACTCAAAACCGAATCAGAAGTTAAGAACTTCTACCTTTGGAAAATCTAGTGCTGGATTACGTCAGAATTCTGTGATATTTGCGTATGCACATGTATTGTACAATTCTTAAGTTTACGAAGCCTGGCTTACTATTATTTTTCATGGAGACCTAATAGATCTAGAAGGACACACTAATATCGATGAACAAGTCAGTTATCTACCTAGATTTTTGTTGGTGCTACCCCACTCTGTCAACTGCTTTTCTCAAGTTCACAATGCCTGGTTCTCGATTCATCGAATGCTGCATTAGCGTTCATGAAGAGCTGGTAGTTATAGAAGTACTGCCAGATATCGCTATACAAGTCTGAAGAGACTGACATATATTGCTAGACAAGTCTGTTCTCTACCTAGATTTTTGCTAGTGCTTCTTGAACAATATCAACTGCTTCTTTCAAGTTCACAAAGCATGGTTTACTATTTATCGATTGCTGCATTATCATTCATGGAGAGCTCTAGTGGATCTAGAACGACTGACAGAGATCGCTAGGCAAGTCTATTCTCTACCTAGATTTTTGCTAGTGCTGCTCAACAATATCAACTGCTTTTCTCAAGTTTTTGAAGCACGATTTACTATTTATCGATTATTGCATTAGCGTTCATGGAGGGCTAGTAGTTCTAGAAGTACTGACAGATATCGCAGTACTGACAGTCTGTTAGTGCTGCTAAACAATGTGACTTGCTTTTCTCAAGTTTACGAGGCCTGGTTTATTATTTATCGATTGCTGCATTATCATTCATGGAGAGCTCTAGTAGATCTAGAAGAACTGACAGAGATCGCTGGGCAAGTCTATTCTCTACCTAGATTCTCGATAGTGCTGCTCAATAATATCAACTGATTTTCCCAAGTTAACGAAGCCTGATTTACTATTTATCAATCGCTGCATTATCGTTCATAAAGAGCTAGAAGATCTAGAAGGACTGACAGAGATAGCTAGACAAGTCTGTTCTTCACGTAGAATTTTGCTAGTGCTCCTCAACAATATCAACTGCTTTTCTCAAGTTTACGAAGCCTGATTAACTATTTATCAATCGCTGTTTTATCGTACATGAAGAGCTAGAAGATCTAGAAGGACTGACAGAGATTGCTAAACAAGTCTGTTCTTCACGTAGATTTTCGCTAGTGCTGCTCAACAATGTCAACTGATTTTCTCAAGTTTACGAAGTTTGGTTTTCCATTTATCGATCGGTTTTGTATCGGTTTTGTTTATTTCTGGATAAAAATTATACCCAACGCCTATGTATGGCGAAGGGTAGGCTCATTGAGAAGTGCCATGCCACATAAAAATTTTCCTTTGACTGAAAAGCAATGGAAAAATAGCTACTCGTCGGCGACGGTAAGTGTAGTGATTCGTTTTCACGGAACTAATTTCTTTTTGGGATGCGCGCCTTCGCGAGTTCTTGACGAAATGAGAAAACGAGGAAAAAAGTCCTTGAAAAAGAAAATATGTTGTTTCAGATTAGCGTCGTCGATCAGAGACGGGTCGCAGATTACTTTCGAGTGGTTGTTTTCAAAATTAAGTAATAAGTAGTATATGTTAATGCAATCAATTTTATTATAGTTTTAAAAAGAAACTGAAAAACGTGAATGAAACAAAAAAATTCATAAACAGTTTGCACCGCTGCCATTATGGCTTATCAGAATTTTTAAACACCTCCTTTCTCAGTATCATTTCGTTTAAAATTCCTCATAATATTACCTTCAATTTGTGATTTTGATAGTACTTGCCGATTAAATAAACAAAATTTCAAATTGTTCAGCGGTTTTTAAAAATTTTTCTGCTAAAAATTTTGAGTGCTCTATTATGTGCTAGCGAGGTGCGTCTAAAGCATCTCCCTATCTGTATCTATGGAGTAGGGAGGGGGAGTGTGGGCTCACAGCACTTAGGCCACATGTGACCCATTGTACATCCTCCCAAGGAGTTGTCCTCCTAGGTCATCGTCCATCCTGTCCTTCCCAGAAAGGTGGACCGGTAACTATGAGACATCTCCTTTATATCTTCAGGTGTAGGCCGAAACTCACCAAACACACAATTTCTTACTGACGATAACTCCGGATACTCGCATAAGACATGCCTGACAGTTGTATCTTCCTTTTCACACATCCTGCATAGAGGTGTGTCCACTAGCCCCATAGTATGGAGGTGTTTCCTTAGTTGACAGTAGCCAGTCAGAAATCCTACTGTTAAACGTAGGGTTCTCCTGGTCATCGCCAAATGTTTCTTCGCCGCCAGTTTCCCAGGTCTGCCCACGGTGATCCTGGCATGACTGCATCCTTTGCTTCAATTTCATCTCCTAATGGATTGAGCATGGGTGTAACGTTTGGCTAGTTCCGCAATTGTCGTTAGGCCGTAGGTGTCACTGGGTCCTGAAATATTTAGTCCAGCTGCTTCCCAGGCTAAAGAATCGGCAATGCGATTTCCTCCACACCTGTCGTGCCCTCCAACCCACCTCAGGATAATTTTGTTATCTGCCGAGGCGTTAGCTCAATCTTGGTAGCACTCTAGTATTAGTTCCGATATAACACGTTGTCTGTTCAAGGCTAATAGGGCTTGTCTACTATCAGTGCAGATTGTTATGCTTTTGCCAGAAATCCTTTTCCTAGTTAGTTCTTTTGTGGCAATTGAGATACCAGTCAGCACTTAATCCTTGGGCTTAGTGCTCTGTAGTAAACTCCACATCCTAAGCCTTTTTCCATTTTTGAGCCATGTGTATATATACGTATTGCATTTGCAGCATCTGACTCTGTGCTCTGTTTTATTTGTATTTTGTAGGGTTTATTTAACACCTGGGTTCCATCTCCGTGAAATTTGATATTTGCGTTTTATCTTCCACGTACTAATTGGTAAAAACAGTATCTATAGTTGTGTATGTGTATATCCTTCAGATAAAGTTTCTAATAGAGCTCAATAAATGACTAGACTATTTTATATCACTGAAGTTTTCGAAGAATTATCAAAATGCACTCCCATGCAGAATATCTTGTCGACAATCAAGAAAAGTCGTTGCGACTTTTAGCGTGTTCCGTGCAGAGTAGAAAACTTT
This sequence comes from Galerucella pusilla, assembly GCA_910591695.1. Classification (NCBI taxonomy): domain Eukaryota; kingdom Metazoa; phylum Arthropoda; class Insecta; order Coleoptera; family Chrysomelidae; genus Galerucella; species Galerucella pusilla. Next base: position 149,998 of record CAJUYI010000346.1, read on the forward strand.
TAATTTATTCCGGCTATTTTTGTCACCGTTTATGATGTGAAATAAAACGCAATTCAGAAGCACCGCAGGTAATTTAACGTTTCCGCATCTACTCTGAACTTTTTCACTTTTTTTTTTCTTTTCACAACATTTCTTCGGGGGAAACTGCAGACGAAATTAATGATTCAAACTTTTATAGAAAGTCTATACGTGGTTATATATTTGATATTTGTCAATAAAGAGAAGCTAGTTAAACCGATTGTATAAATTATATCATTATCATTGACAAAAACCGACGTTCCTAGCAGTAGTGATATTTGATTTTGGCCAATTGCTCCTTCAATTACTTGAATAGCTTCAGTGCTTCTGGATGACGATTTTGGCAGACAAAAGAAGTCAGTGGCTAACACCCTATATATGTCAAGTAATTCGTTATATCTGTGGAATAATGAGGCATTAATTGAACCTATTGACTTTAATAGTGACATTATCGTTTATCGTTTATCAAATGAGTAGTATTGCAATGTGCACAGTATGCCCGATATGCTAGTATATACCTTTACAAAATTAGAAAGCGCTAGATCTATGTGATAAATATTTTTACGTCCATTTACTGTCCCCCCAGTTGTATCTGGGGACCGGGAAAGTTTTCTAACCCTTCAGTTGACTCAATGCATGTAACATTTTGAGCATGATTGTTGCTTCTGTAACAGGCTCTTCACCCACTACATCTTGTAGTGTTGCCCCTGAACTGATTATATTTAAAGCTATTATCATTACGACTGTAATTATTCGGCCTGGTTTCCTGATTGAACCTTCCTTCCCTGTAGCTACTAGCAGGTTGACAAAGGCCCACCTGCAATCATTGTAAAAAACTACTCAGCGTATGAACACATTATGTGACCTCTTTATACAACTTCCAAATAGACATTCAAATAAAAGACATACTCACCCTGTCCTAAATAAACTTTTAAATTGGCCAAAAGAATCCAATCATATGCAACAAATTTAAAATGAAGGAAAAAAGATTCAACCGAGTGGGGCAAAATGACCTCAGCTGTCACGGCTCTGGAAAAAAAACAATGATAATACCTATCAACAAATTACAAAGTTCATTTCAGTTTTCAAAACTGTTAATTTGAAAAAACTAATTCACCCACTACAACCTACCTACACCCACCCACTGATTGATTTTCACAAAATAATAGTATTGAATACTGTTTCATGTGAATTTTGAAAAATTGGCCCATTTATTTTATACAATTACTAATAGGTGAATTGAAGCAAAAATTAAGCTACTTGTCGGTGTTAACGTCTATAACTACTTACATCTAAGAGAAATATTATTGGAAAATACCATACCCCCACCTTTCAGTTTAGAATTCAAAAAACAACAGAAGCGGCACAAAAACACTGAACTATAGCTCACTGTTATCGAAGAGAAGAGACATTCTGCTTGTTTGGTTCTGATAGTCGACTGATTAAAAAATACAAAATTATATCTCCCTTCGCTCTATCCATTTTGGAATCCGTGTGTTTGGTTCGAAAACACTTCAAAAATTTAACTTGGAGACCAACTCATAGTTACCCTAGAAGTACCTGAAGATATATATCGATAATAACTCAACACGGTGCACGCGAATTCCCGTCAGGTTCCTTTATGACCAATATAATACACTTTAGTTCCCGTCCGACAATTGCATCTTAATCCCGCACTCGAATTTTATTGCCGTCCAGTTTATTTAATCTCTTTTGTTATCGGGTCTGCCCTAATAGTTTACCCTGGCGGGGTTAGGTTAGATAAGGTGTCTTATTATTCCTGAAATAAATGTACAAATACCTTTACCATTTAATTTATTTTATATTTCCTTAATCTCCTTAATTTTGTGTTTATCTTGTTGCGCGCAATTCGGTTCCTTATTTTAGTGTTCTTACTCGTATTCAGGTATAAAATGACCGACCGCTGCGCGCAACTCATCCCTGCCCATATAAACACCTTTTAAACAGGTCAGTTTTCACCCTGATAGGAACTCGAGTGACAGCTTAACGTACCCTAATTATGACACAGGTAGAGTGGTTATCCTGACGGGAATTCGTGTGCGTCCACTCAACAAAATGTCCATCTCTTATCTGGTAGAACATCCCATTCAATTTGATTCCCTTCTTTCCAAGCATCTTTGCAAATACCTGACTCAAAGAACTATATCCATGTTTGATATTTTTTTGGTGATCATATATTCGCATTTTCAATGGTCTAGATGTTTCATCTGAATAAAATTTGTCGCATTCACAGAATATCTGATATATACAGTTTTTTGGAGATTATTATTCATTTTTTGGTTCAGTTTTTGTCAGTATAGATCTCAACGTATTGTTCCGAACAAATAACAAAAAGAATAAATCTCTCGAAGATGTCGCTATTGTCATGACTTTACACTTTCGTTACTGGAAGACATGATGCATTGATTTTGTTTTGGGCTGGTTGATGTAGGCACTTTCATTTTAATCATAAACCTTTGTGGACTGTAATTCTTCAATTTTAAAACGTCAATCGTTAAGACGTGCTGCTGAATCGAAAGCTATCAAAAGACTCGCACGGCAGGATGACATATCATTGATGCCAAATATAACAAAAACCAAAATTAAACTGAAACATAAAATTATGGCATTTTTAACCTAAACAGATTGTGATTTTGGTGTCTTTTTCAGTCCGGGATCGAGCTCTTAGAGCTCTCGGACGGAGAAAATATTTTTCAAAACTCATGAAGCGTTAGAATGATTATTATTCTGCGATATCTATTGGTATTTATTGAATACGACAATATTACAGAAAACTGTAATGATTAATACTTAAAAGTACCTATGTAAAGATCGAGCTTATTAATTATTCAAGTAAATAAAGGAAAAAAGTTAACATAAATTACGCCCTATTTTCATCTTCCGGTTGGAAGTTGCATTTGGTACCTCATTGAACATGAAACAAAGTTCTGCATGAAAACGCTTGCGAGGGTTGAGAAAATGGCCCCAAAAGACCAGAAAAATAGATTTTCAGTCAATATCTCCTAAAATATGGCAGCTAGAGATTTTTGGTTCCGATAAAAATTGAAGTTCAGTTAATTTTCTACAAAAATGGTCCTCATGATTTTTCTCGAAAATTTGACCGGTTTCGAGGAAAACGGCACCAAGCGCACCTCGAATAATGAGCTTCTGTGCTGTATGCCGGAGAGCAGATTCCGTGTATTTACACATCAGCGGGGGGACAAATTATTCAATAACTTTGTGAAAAATGCATATTTTCTCATGATTCAAAATTCTGCTGCTATCATACCCTGTGAATGGAGTCACGATTGACTCTTTTGGCCATATCGGAACACAGCTCAAACTTTCTGCTCCCAGGCAATTTTGACCTCGCCAGGAATTTGTTCCTTTTTTTTTGTATTGCACTAATTTACTCAAAATTTTCTTAATTATGGGTCCTCATAAGGTCCTTTGTCATCCCTGAAATTTGTATACCCTAATTTTTTTTAATTTTCATTTAATCGTTGTTTAGAATCCCAAATTTTTGCTGTTTTTGGATCGCGGGGAAATTTTGTGAACAACCATCAATTAAAAATTTATACATGATCCGATTGGTCTCTTTGATACATCATTTGAAAGCTAAGAATGTCTACCTTTCGATTGTGCAATTACTTTTTTTGACGAAGTCGTCCATTTTTCAATAAAATTATAAAACGCGGGCTCAAGGAAAAAACGGTGGTGGTTTTTTTCTCCCTGCTCTTTATTTCCAACATTTTAACACCTTAACTAGCGTAATGGGGGAATTCCCACCTTTCCAACGATGTGTATAAGTCATACCTTTGATACCTCGGGGAAAAATCAGTATATCTAAATGTATACGCTATAATTTATTACTTTCGTTCCTCCGTCGTTCGCCGCGCGTCTGATCTACGTGGCGCTCGTGTCGTCTACTCATCTATTTGTGGTTCGTGTGAGTCACGCCAGTGTTCGAATTATAAAGACAGCAATAATATGTTATCCCAAGAGATAGAATTAGAGGAAACTGTAGAGTCAGAAGAAGATGTTGACGGGGTAGAGCTAGAGGGAGCTCTAGACCCAGAAGAAGTTCTTGACCAAGAATCAGATGATGACTGGTGACGAACAGATTTATGTCATAATTGCAATGTATTTTTATATACTTTTTTCATCAATTCACGGACAATTAACCCGCGAATCTCTTGTACTTTTGTTAAAAATTTTCTATGTAATATTTTAGTCTATAATGTATTATTCTTGTATCATTATATTGGATTGTCCCGTTGGTAAATAAATAAATGAATAAAAAAATATATATTTTTTTCTATAATAAATGAAACATGGAGAACGTTTATAACTCGTTATTCCAAAAACCTCAATCAGTCTGGTTGCAAAAAAATTTGCAAAAATTTGCGGAGAATCTGCAAGAAATTGTTGCTGAGTATTATGGGTAAATATTCTTCACTCTTGAGGCATTTTCAGTGTTCCTTACCAAAAGCCTAATGAACTTCAGTTTTTTGCCACATGTGCAAAGCCTATTGTTGCTAGATTCAGGTCCACTGGTGAGGTCCATCTCGCTAGAATTCATCTTATAGCCATTTTTCCTAATAAGTATATCTTGAGGCCTCATCTGAGAGGAAAACAAGAGCCTCGGAAACATAAATACCCATCAAAAGTGTCTGATTACAGTGTTTCTCATTTATGGCACCGAGGATATTCCCAATCTGTAAAATGTGGTGGCGCTATCTACTATTGGTTTCCACAATCCAAAACATTGAAAATAATGGATTTCCAACACCCTCAGCTCAAATTTTGTGCAAAACTTGCATATTTCACAAGTCTCAAAATTTCCGGTATTTCAACCCGATTTTTTTGCAGAAAATATGAATGTTGCGAAAAAAATCATGAGGACCATTTTTGTAGAAAATGACCTCAACTTCAATTTTTATCGGAACCGAAAATCTCTAACTGCCATATTTTAGGAGATATTTTCCTGGTCTTTTGGGGTCATTTTCTCCGCCCTCGCACGCGTTTTCATGCAGAACTTTGTCTCATGTTTAATGATGTACCAAATGCAACTTCCAACCGGCAGATGAAAATAGGGCGTCATTAATGTTAACTTTGCCTTTTTTTCCTCCTTCATTTACTGGACTATATCGGATATCCGGAGCTTGTCAATATTCTCAATTAAAGATCCATTTTCTTGGAGTGTTTTCTGGGTAAACAAGCAATCCGAAGCACTTATATTATTTTTTTTCAACTTGAATTTGAATTTTTCCCAATTCATACAGATCAAATAAATAATTAATTAGACCGACAAGATTCGCTGAATATTTCATTTTCAGTCTTATTAAGTCGCAAAATCAGTACATGCTACTCAACTACATGAAACTGAAATGTGAGTTTCAGTGGAGTTTTTACAAGTTTTTTTCTTCTTCCATTATATTTCATCCGATCAGTTCTTAGGGAAAGCTTTTATGTTCCATACATTTTTAATAAAGAACCTAAAATATGAGGGAAAATATTTAGAAATCTGTGAAATACGAACAACGGAAATTTCAATATATTTCGAGGGATCAGGACTGCGACTTCCATTTTCCATTGTCATAGACGTTTGCCGTTCCATTGACCCAAAGACTGTTTTAATAATTCTTTTGGAGACGAAATTTAATATAAAAAGGTAGAACGTGTCGCGGGACACACGGTAGGAACTTTAGTTCCTTTTGAGCAAAAATTATGTAATACATTTGACGTTATAGATGAACAATTTGCATGTGCCTCACTGGCCGAATAGTAAGCAAACCAGACTCTCAGGCGGTAGATCCGGGTTCGATTCCCCTTGAAGAATATTTTTTTATTGTTAATTTTATTTTCAAATAATTATTCTGCTTGATTTTAATAACGACAACAGGTAGACGTTTGAAATATTTAGCAGAATATTCATTATTATAGTACGGTATTCTTTATGAGGGAGTCCGACTGGCAACATCTACTTATAACAGCATCGTATATTTAAAAAGGGAAACCGTAGCATTATACAAATTGGACATTCAAGAACTGTACGTTTACCACAAAAAAATTAGTGGAAACATGAAATTGAATTGTTAAATTTTCAATTTGAAGTTATATTACAGTTTATAGAAGTTTTTATTTTCCTGATTTTTTCTTAAGTGGGTCGTAGAAAAAATATGCTGTTTGACTCGTGTGGATTGTCCATATCGCACTTGAACGGCGTCGTGCTCAAACTTCGTCCTCGTGCGATATGGCTATCATATCCACACTAGTTGCACAAACTACTAATTCTTTCAAAATATGACCTTTTACATTTAAGAACAACCTGCCAAATGTTAAATCAATGTATCCATCCATTTTAAAGTTATCGGATTAAAACATTCAAGTTTTCAAAATTTCAACACCCTGTATTTCGAAAAGTAAATGTGCTAGACCCCTAAATCCTCCTATCATTTTGTCCAATTTTACGAGAGGAATCTACATGCAAACGTTGTAATTACCCCTAACGTTCGAGATGCTTATACCATTTTTTGCGCGATCATATTGAAATAAATTCCGAATAAAATAATTTAAATTTCTACGAAATGAACAAAATAGATCAATCGCGCAAAAAAAATTATGGAAATAATGTTAAAAATTTATCCGAACAAATTCAAATAGATCACCAGCACTGCGAATACCAGCTTTGCATAGAACTTTAATATAGCATCGGTGGTTCAGTGGTAGAGCGCTCGCATTCCACGCGGGAGGCCCGGGTTCGAATCCCGGCCGGAGCAAATGAATCGCTGCTTCGTAAACGAGAGAGATTAAGGAGAGAGCACAAGTACGCAAGCAAGGCACATAACGAAGCAACGTAACATAACGTAGCGTAACGTAACGCGCAACGGTCAGATCTTTTGCGTCGCGATCCCTGGTCGCTCAAACATAACCTGACGTAAAGAACTAAAGTTCCAATAATAAAATTTCAACCTTCTTCCACAATACGAAATACTAGATCAATAATTGACAATCTTTAGTGTCAGATAGAGACAATAATTTTATAAAAACCTAATTGTTCTTGATAGCAGCTAGAACGTTACCGATAAGTTGACATTAAAAACATTGAAAATGTTGTGGTTAGACTTCCTAAAATAAAAAGAAACAGAAAGAATAATGAATATACCACAAAAAACATGCAAAAGATGAAAACTAGTTTAACTTTCTCATCATACAATCTTCTGGCATGTCCCAGGTTTTCTTATTAATAAGATGCGATGAGGTGGTTTTTTTTTTTTTAATTTCCTCTATACTTCTGTATTTTGTTCTTCCTTCAACACTTACCTCCACTATATGTAGTGGCGTGAAATTTAGAACCACTTCTACATGCGACGTTGGGCATATTTTGCTATACTGTAATACATACAGTGTTATTTAAAAGTCCGCTCCCCCCCCCTCTTATCTTTTAAATGGCTACACTCACATTAATAAAATTTGGAGGGTGAAAATAAAGTGTTGTAAACTTCTCTACGAATGGTAACAGGTGACGTAATAGTAATAGATGACGTCACAGTGCCACTCTGGCCAATAATTTTAGATAGGACCTGATGGTACTCGTTCGAATGTGTCAGCTGAAATTGCATTGCATTCTTCAATAATTCTTTCTCTCAAAACGCCAATGCTATCTGGTGACAATGGTGCCGTAGTATAAATCTTGGATTTCAAGTACCCCTATAGAAAAAAATCGAATGGTGTCAGATCTGGTGTCGGTCATTCTATAGGACCTCGCCGGCCGATCTATCTACCTCGATATTCTTTATCCAGGTAACGTCTTACTGCACCATAATAATGTTCAGGAGCACCATCTTGTTGAAATGATATTTCCAGATGGCCGAATTCATTTAGATTATCTTCCAGAATTTCAAGAATTAACGGCTCAATTGCATTTTGTAACACCTCCAGATACACTTCACCGCTTAACTTTGAATTCAGGAAGACAGGAACAACTATGTGGTATCCCAAAATACCTGCCCAAACATTGACTTTTTCTGGAAATTGGGTATGTTGTTCACGAAAGGTGCGTGAGGATTTGTGTCACTCCAATCCCTTACATTTTGTGTATTCACATTTCCATTGAGACAGAAAGTACTTTCGTCACTAAAACAAATTGTTTTTGTGTAATGTGGGCTTTGACAAATTTTATTTGTCACACATCCACAGAATTCGAGTCTTCTGTCGGGGTCGTCATCCGAAAGTATGGATAAACTTTATTTTTAGCCAACACTCTCTGTACTGTACTCTTACTTACTTCACAGATAGACGCAATTTTAGTTGAAGAGGAAGTAGGGTTTACTACCATTTCAGCAACTATATCAATTTTTTTATCATCACTAAATGCTGGTCGAGCAGATCGTTTGGCATCTTGAACACTACCTGTTGCTTCAAATTTGTGAAGAAGCTCCCTGAAATAAGTTCTCGAGATAGGGCGATCTGGGTATCTCCCATTAAATAAACGTTCCGCTTCATAGAGATTCTTTCTAGATTCATCAATTATCAAGATAGCTGCCACTTTGTCGGCTAGAGTACGTTCCATTTTGCCTATGTAAACTTTTAAGCGTCTCGTTAAACAATAATAAAATTGAATATTCAAGCTATTTAGAAAAAATTTGCAAAGCAACAAATACTATTAAATTGAAAACCTCAATTTTTTTGAAAATTTTTTGACAGTTCCAAGAACCAATCAAATTTCCTAATTTTCTATCATATGAACAATTTCACCCAATCATGTCAACATTACACTGATAACAGACCATGGGCTGTTTTCACGTTGCTATGGACACATACCTATTGATTTATTTCGATTTTGAAGTTTCAAATATTTAATATTTGGAAATGTCACGATTTGGTTGTAATTCTATAATTGGCAAAACATTTTCTATCCGAATAACCCTCGGACATTGATAAATGCTCAAAAATTTCATGACAACTTTCTCAAGCTTGTTGCTTGTAGGCAACAAGCTTTCGAAATCTGCCATAAAATTTTTTCGAACAATTATCAATGCCCTTGGGTTATTACTACTGACAACTAACCAGAGGCAGACTGAAAAATCTTCAATATTTAAATGTGAAATAATAATTTTGGTATTCATTTAATTTATCCGTCAAAATTAGTTCAAGCCCAAACAAAATTAATATGGCTTTGTAGCCAATGTCAATGCCTCCCAAACGAGATATCACTTGCCATAAGGTCCTATTAAATTATTGGCCAGAGTGGCACTGTGACGTCATCTATTACTATTACCTCTCCTGTTACCATTCGTAACACTTTATTTCCACCCTCCAAATTTTATTAATGTAAGTGTAACCCTTCAAAAGATACGAGGGAGGAGAAGACTTTTGAATAGCACTGTATACAGGCCAGCAGAGCTTATTCTAACAGGAAGTCAAGGCGAAAATTGTGATTACAAAATAAAAATATTTTTTTTTGTTTAGTAGTTTTTGTTTTGTTTCGGTACTATGAAAGTGCCCTGTACCCCTCTGCATATCAGGTCGAGATATATGCTATCTTGGAATGTGCGCAGATAAACCTAGACAGAGGTTATGTGAATCGACGCATAACCATATACACCGACAGTCAGGAGCGCTATTCTGTACGCGGCATTGACAGTCGTCGGTATCGGTATTCTAACAACAGCCATCGGTTGCGCTGCCGACGGGGCTAATATAACGCTATTCTGTATGCCACTGCTTTCGACGCTCGGAATTGCAACCAAAAATTATCGGCATAGAAGTGACGTCACTCGATTCGGTACATGTGGCCAATGAGCGATGAGGGAAACTGCCAAATTTGTAAACAAACAAAAGTTCACGTTGACGATTAGAGGTTAACTGGGTAAATTATTCCTCAGGATATAGCCCAAAAAATGAAGAAGAAGATTAAAGGTTATATTTTGGTTCCGTTGGAAAGTAGGGTTATATAATTAGATAGTGACAGTGACATATTTTTTAACTGTTAGCATAAATGATACAATTCATGTTTATATTAACATTAACAACTTCAAAAACTCGAAATTAAGAGTCAACTAGCATTGAAGAATTAATCTGGCGTTAACATATATCTCTTTTTTTTTAAGTTTCAAAGATAGAATAAGAACAGATATTAATTATTTTGAAGGAGTTTCTTGTTCTATCAAAACTAAGCGTTATAATACCGCTCAGAGGGATCATTTGATTCAGTACATTCAAATTTTACTGAAGGGAAATTTTGTGTAAAAGATGGGAAGGACTTATAAAACACTAGATTAGACACTATACACAATATAGTTACTCTTCAAATATTAAAAAGTCACTTAAATAATCCGCAATTCCAGCCAAACATCAACAAATAATGAAAATTTCCTTTCAACGGAGATCGATAACGGTTACCGTGGGGCTCATTAGATCACGGTAGACATACCGATTCTCATCGACTCGAATTCGCGATATCGGTCGGTGAAAAGGTATACAGAATGCCGCACATGCGACTTACCGACGGCTGTCGATAACTGAGTCTTACCGATACCGATTTCTCTCCGAAATGAGTTACAGAATAGCGCTCCAGGCAGCAATTAAAGCCCTGAGTGGGTATACCAGCAACTCAGAACTTGCTAACGAATGTCGAGAACTACTTGCTAATCTTGCAAGGCGGAACGTGATGCGGCTAGAATGGATTCCAGCCACTCTGGTTTTGGAGGCAACGAGATGGCGGATGCACTGGCTGCGGAAGCGGTGGCAGCTCCTTTCTGTGGCCCGGGCCCGACCCTGGGCCTAACAAAACAAAGAATACGCAAGGAGACGAAGGAGTGGCTGAGGAATCAGCACCTCGCTCATTGGAATGCTCTGCTGGGTCCTAGACAATCCAAACTTCTACTGAAGGGATGGACTGATGGACACGCCAGGGCAGCCACTGAACTACCAAGGAGTAGGCTAAGGAAGATAGCAGGACTCCTAACAGGGCACTGCTGTATGAGGAAGCACCTCTACAATCTAGGAGTAGAGGAAAGTTCCCTATGTAGGGGTTGCGGCATGACTGATGAAACGTCAGCTCATGTTCTCTTAGAGTGTCCACACTGGGCTGTATTACGCAGGCGAATCTTCGGAGTCACTGTCATGGCTCCCGGAGACACAAGCAGGCATCCACTGAAAAAGGTTGCGGCCTTCATTGAAGGGCTCGGCTTCATGGATGACTAGGTAGCAGGATTGGCACAATGGGCCCGCCAGTGGCCTCAGTGTCGGAACCTTGGCTTGAGTTGTCCAGGACAAGGCTCGCCTGCACATTCAGTAGTAGTAGTAGTAGTAGTAGCCCTGTACCCCAATAAAATCAATAGTCTTGGATTTGTGACCATTGTTTCCCTTGTAGTGAAGACGGCCAAATTACGGATGCTACGCAAAGCCGTACAGGACAAGAATCAATTACTTTGTTTATAACGGCGCAATTTGCAGGACGTCATAATGTTACATTTGTTCATTAATGTTTGTATGCCCATAACCGTCATAACTTTATCCCCATGAAAAGTGAGTAAGTACCTATAAAGTACTGACGAACCGCTAGAGCAAAATGTGGAGTAGCCCCGTCCTGTTGAAATATTAGGTGATCTTCAAGGTATCGGTTATCGTCTTTTATTATGTCTGTTAACATTGGATTGTTTTCGAGCAATTCCAAACACATACCTACCATACAGTTGAATTTCCTGGTAAAAAAATTGACCAACAATACGATCGGTAAAGATTTCAGCCCGTTTAACTTTTCTGGGTGTTGAGTATGCGTTTCATGACATACTCCTGGATTGGAATCTAACCAGTATCGACAGTTATGTCGATTGACAGTCCCGTTAACATAAAAACTGCATTCATCCGAAAAACAAATGTTATAAAGATAATGTGGATCTTGTATAGGATGCTCGCTCATGATTTCACAAAATTGCAAGCGGCGATCGAAATCATCTTCGTTGAGTTTCTGAACTAAATGAATTTTATAGGGATGGAATTTGTTGGCCTCCAAAATTCGCCCGACGGTACGTTGGCTTACTCCAGATAATCCTAGCATTCTTGCACTAAGAATTGGATCTGCAACAGCTTGTCCTAAAACGGTTACCTATATCGCTCTGTTTTTTACTGGATTTTGAATCTGTCGTTTTTTATTGTGGACAGATCCTGTTTGACGAAATACACTTGAAGTATCAATTACGCTAAACTAGAAAACATACCTGGTATTTATGGAAACAAAAACCTTTAAGAGAATATGATCAAATATGTTCCATTTGAAATAAAAATCGACATCTGCGATCTGATCCGTTTTCGGTCCCGCACCCTGTATAAAAACACCAAGTGTAAAGTGGCATCAGAACAACAACTTATAGTATAATATATTAAGAAACATATCAATGCAAACTATATTAATAAAATATCGCATATTAAAATCCCAATATTGCAACATTAGATTCAATTTCTTGATGGAGAGGTATATGCTTATATACTTTACCATCACAAAAATTGGAAAATCGCCGCGATAATTTTTTTAATTAAAAAAACCGAAAGACTCGCGCACGAAAGGTTCTGTACCATTATCTATATGGTTGAAATAATACCCTTCATGGTGTGCGTCATCAATTGTTAATGTCTTTCAAACACATTACGTAAGAAGAAATGGAAAAAAGGCAGGTCTGTGATCAATCCTAATTAAAATATCACAATAATGAACCGTTTAAATGTTTCACAAACGTTAACCCTATTCTTTGACTTACAAAAATTTTATTGGTTGATGTTTAGATTACGCGCAAGCGCAACCTATCAATCCGTAGGTCAAAATACTATGAAGGCGTTACTTTCGTAGTGGCAATGTATCTCACGTCTTTTTCTACTGTCACACTGACAGTTCTCGACATTCTGTACTTTGTTGTTTACGGTCATTTATTACTTATGAAAAGAGTGGATATAAGTGGTATTGTTGTATTTATTTAAATAATATAAAAATATGCCTCGACACACGGAAAAACATCAGCATTTCGAAAGTTCTCAAGTATTTTCAGTCAGAAAAAGAAGCTGGTAATTATTAATTCCATAGACTTTTCGAATTTGGCTGAATACGAACCTGATGATTCTATTTATCAAATTTAAGGTTAGCTATATGTCAAAATAACAAATAAAATAAACAACATGCCGCAAACCCGAATATTCGTCACAATCGATGACGCACACCAAGAAGAGTATTATTTCAACTATAAAAACTTACATACATATTAAGTGGAGCTAATGTATTATTATTTATTTAGCTGATTGATTTTACTTTTGTGATTAATATTTATAGCTTCACTGCTTCAGTTCATTTCGAAAGTTCGCTTTTTCCCACTATAGAGTGTTTTTGTACCACCCACTTGATTGTTTTTTGTTCCATGATTGGTTTACTCAAATAATATATCAGTTGTTATTCGAGATGACCGTTTAATCAATAGAGTTTTCAAAAGAGACTGTTCAAAAGGTGGAGCTCTACTATCGTCCATTTTTTTCTCCACCTGGACCTTTTTTTTCGCATTACGTTTATGCTAAACTGTCAACTAGCTGCGAAATTACCGAAAAAAATCCATTACAGTTTATATAATACCCTCCTTGGTGTGCGTCATCGATTGTTTACATTACATTGGAAGAAATGAAAAAAAGGGAGGTCTGTGGTTAATACCAATCAAATTATCACAATAATGAACCGTTTAAATGTATTACCAACGTTAACCCTAATTTTTGACCTAGAAAATTTGATTAAGTAGTTGATGTTAAGATTACACGCAAGCGCGACCTATCAATCGGGAGAAATTACAGCGCTAAAAATAGGATGCAAACGGACCTTTCGTATCGGCAATGAGTCTCACGTCTTTTTCTACGGTCCCACTGACAGTTCCCGTCAGGTCTGTACTTTGTTGTTTACGGTCAATTATTATTTATGAAAAGTGAATATTATTCTTATTGTTATACTTATTCAGGTATTACAAAAATATGCCTATGTACACGGAAAAACATCAGCAATTTGAAATTTTCAGTTAGAAAAAGAAGTTGATAATTATTAATTTCATAGCCTTTTCGAATTTGGCTGAACATGATCCTTATGATATTATTTATCCAATTTAAGGTGAGCTTTATGTCAAAATAGCAAATAAAATAAACGACATACCCAAATCCGGATGTACGTCACAAACAATGACGCACACCAAAAAGGCTGTTGAATGTACTATAGTTGAAATATTTCCATGTTTTTATGTATTTTATGCTGCTAAAGTCAAATTTGATGTGAAATTTTTGTATTGTAAAGTGTTGAATCTGTCAAAATTTGAAACAAACAATTGGTTTTTTGTTTTTTCGAGGCTGGAATGGTGATAAGCGGCCAAAAAAACCCTTTTCTATCAATTACGGGCTAATTACCACACTTTCTTAACAATTTGCTGGAAGTTTCATGTCGATTTTAGCATTATTATAGAATTATAGAATTATTTTTCGATACCATGGAAGTTTTTACTCCATTGTTTGGATTATTTAAGGTTCATGTTGCTGAACTTGCTTTATTTATAGTTGATTTTTCGTTTTTTGTTTGAAATTGAATAATCGTGCCAGGAAAAAAATTAATACGCCATTTTTGTTGTCTATTTGTGTACTTTATAAGATCCTTAACAGAGTTTCGAATAACCACATACTGGGAAATTTTTTATATCAACAAAACAAACTGACTTTCCAAGACTGGCCCTGATTTTTTCGTAGTTTGAATAAATCAATTGATTCAGTGATCCTATTGTCGTATTGTAACATTTTACCAAAATATTAGACACATTGAAAATACCGTTCAAAAAGTTATAACCTTGAGTATATATTGTGTACATAATCAAAGGTTATAATCAACAGAAGTATCAGTCAAAATTAACAATTACCCCTGTATATTATTAGCAGATACTTTTTAATGACCATTCGACAATTCTCATAGGAGTCTCCATACGAGGTAGGAGTATGTAGAGTTCCTCATTACTCACCCTGTATATTGGATTATACGACACTGGTCACCTTCGTGGTTAATCTCTAAAATAAACGCTCCATTATCAGTTTCAAAATTGACACACTGAATATTCTATAATTTGTATTTGTATATTTTTCAATTTCATTTATTTTTTGACTGTATACATAAAGAAAAATGAAAGCAACGGAAATTATCACATAGTCCCCGGAGAAATAAAAATCTTTTCCCGAAACGCTAACGCGATTTGTGCCTTTTTGCCCGGCATAGGAAACGAGATGGCGTCGGCAAATAACTCGAACACCACGTTAGTCGACTGCCCGAGTCCCGGTAACTCCACCACAGTTCTATTTAAGACACATGCCGAAAAAATCTATGCCAAGGAAGTACTAAGGGTATGTACACATGTACAGTTCATTCGAAGTTTTCAGAAAGGATTGATTAAATGCCTGTGAAGCTCGAGGAGTGGTTGTTTCTTTGCTCATAGCTTGGAGTATCTATCCCTAAATCTATAGTATATATCTCTATAAATTCTATACTTCTCTCGATTCTGTTTTGATGGGACTCCCTATTTTTTTATCTCCTCTTATTGTTTTATCAAATTAAAAAGAATAACACTCAGCAAAGTTTTGGACTAAAACCTTTTTGCTTTTAATTTGAATTCGATTTAAACTAGTCAAATTCATAAAACGCTTTGAGAAAAAAAGAAAATGAAGCGCTTCAATTCTGGTTAAGTTTCAAGTATATACTTGAAAAAATAATAGAATAGAATTATCCTAAAATACTTTTTTCCACGATTTCAATAGTTTATGATTGCTCATAATGATATGCAATAGCAGTACAAGAATTGCTTATTTAAACATGGCGATTTATTATACAACAATTTTGTCCCAAAGAAATACCTTAAACAATATTTTATTGTGAAATGGAACGGTATACCGTATACTGTTTTATAACGAAAAATATTTAGGCACTATACGACTAAAAAGTGTTTTATAATGCAACGCAATTGATTGCTATACAATATTTATTATAAAACATTATACAGCTCCAATGAGACAAGCTTATGTAACTATTTCATAATGTTGTAGCTGTTAGTTTTATAGTATATTATAGAACTCTATAGGTATGAAAGTCATACAATGATATTTTTGATATTGTATAAACTTGCTTAAAAGGTATTATATCAGTTTGAAAAGGAATATACTGCGTTATAGCATATATTGTATAAGTCACTATAGAATCATTTAATAGAACAATTTTCTTCAAAAAACAAAATTATCGCAACAAAAGGCTTAATAAAAACAAACAGTCCTTAAAACGACGCTATTCGACTGTTATACAACAATTCAGTCCTCTTAAAATTCCATTTTGCTAGTTGGGTCAAGAGTAAAGTACCTTTGAATTTCACAATATCGAGAAATATTACTAAAATCAATAATAAGAAAGTTTTCCATATGATTCCAGCTTAGGGGGACTTATTGTATATTCTCATTATTCTATTTGTTGCATTAATTAAATTTTCTTTGCCGTTGAATGAGATATCAAAAGTTCAATGTAATATTTTTCGTTAACAATGCGAACGAAGTCTTGATCTGTTCGTGAAACGGTGAAACATTTAATTAACTGCGGTGCCTTTCTAATTAATTAAAATAATATGAAAATTTTGAAAAAGTATTACAAAGGATTTGCAGTTTTGTATGTAAAATGAAAATAGGATAAAAAGAGTAGCCGATAGGCGAGGTTCTGTATTCGGATTTCAGAATTTTTCGTGTAATTTCATCCTCACAAAGTTTTTATCGTTCTCTTCGCCAATTATCTTGGCCTCTTCCTATCCTTGCTACTGCACTTATATTCAAAGGACAAACCACCCTATTTCTCAATCTTCCTTGTCACTGCGTCATTCCAAATTATAGTCTTTCTTTTCCCCTTCTTTTAATTATCCTAGCTTTCCTCTTTATATCTCCCTTTGCACCCAATCAAGAAACAAATCACCTAAATGTTTATTATTTCTCAGCCTTTCTTATTTTTTTGATTATCCTAGCTTATTATCCTTTGCCACAGCAAATAGTTCATTATTCCTTGCCACTCCATGTAATTTCATCTTCCCAACTTTGAGTCTTTCTTTGTTCCTTTACTTTGATTATCCTGGATTATTCTTCTGATTGTGCTATATTAGTTCTTGTCACTTCGTAAAACTGCTACTTTAAAGCTTTCTTTTGTTGCCTTGTTCCTTGAAAAAGTGTTTATATCCACCCCTTGTTTCGTACATATGTCATTTTTATATGTTAAAAAGGAACGATTGCTGGTTATGTTCTTCGGTCTCAAATTAGCGTACTCTTTATACAGTGTGGAAACCACTCATTGAATAAAATTCTTTACGTCATTATTTTAAAAAATTATAAAAAATGCCGAAACGCGTCAACTTTTGAATTGAGTTATGCGTAATGAAACAAATGTAAATGTACAGGATGATTCACGCAAGTATGCCATAGTCGGTGTTTTTTTTTAATGAAACACCCTGTATATTTGCATATTTTTGAAATCCTCCTGATGAACCGATTCCAACAAACTAAATAATGTATGGTCCATTATGAATTATACAGGGTGAAATTTTTATTTTTACAGTTATTAAACACACTGATGTATTTGATCTTAATACATTAAAATAAATGCTCAAAATGTTCTCCACCTAGTTGTTGGCAATAGCACAGTCTCCTATAGAACTTCTCCCTAACTTTGAGATGAAATATTCCATATTTCTGTAGTTATCCTGTCTTTGAGGTCTACAATGCTAGTTGGTTGTGTTGCATATACTTTGTTCTGGAGATAACCCCACAGAAAAAAATCTAACGGCGTAAGGTCTCGCGATCTAGCTGGCCACTCAATAGTACTTTTTCGTCCAATCCAATTTCATCTAAATAAGCTCTTACCATTAAAGCATAATGGGGTGTTGCCCCGTCTTGCTGGAACCAAACATTTTCATTCGGTAAGCTAGGATCTATTGCGTTGGGATATAAGTTTACCAACGCAGGAATAACTTCATTTCTAAGCATATTTAAATATTTTTCAGCTGTCAAATTCCCATCTATAAATATAGGATCAATAATATGGTCGCCTATGATACCGGCCCAAACGTTCACCTTTTGAGGGTACTGAGTATGTGTCTCACGCATCCAATTAGGATTCTCTGCTGACCAATATCTACAGTTCTGTCAGTTTACCTCTCTATTCAATGTGAATGCTGATTCGTCAGAAAAAAGAATGGTACCAAGAGCTATCTCATTTCTGTTCAGCTTATTCATCAATCTTTCGCAGGAATCCATTCTACGATCTGGATCGTCTTCTGTTAACTCCTGCACAAAAGTTAATTTGTAGGGATGAAGTTTTTTTTTATGAAGACATCTTAAAACAGTTGTATGACTAACATTATTTTCACGGGCAATTTGACGTGTACTTGAAGTTGAATTATCTTCGACACTTAACAAAATATCCACTTTCACATCATCTTCAACGAAGTGTAGTTTTCTTGTCAATGGTTTGACATGTCCATGTCTCTGAATTGTGCATGAATTTTAGACAGAGTACTTGGTGAAATATTAGGTAATTCGGGACACCTGTGATTAAATAAGTTTGCTACTTCAACTTGACTTCTGCAGTTATCCCCATACCCGATCATCATTAAAATCTCAATTCGGTGAGTCTCAGTTAAATATTTCAATGTTATGTCGACAAGGAAAGAGTGTTTGACAAAGATTTTACTTTTTCAGTATAAACTGTCAACATATCAACAACTGACAGAATAGAAAACAATCAACATTATTTACTGATTTAAAACGATCCACATTATTTACCGATTTTGTCTAATTACTGGCGTTTTTAGGTATTTATGATAAAATTCATGGGTGTAGCAGGTATTGTTTAATATACAAATACGTCTAACAATTAGTTAGTTTGTCCACGACCACCTAATAATAAGTCAATATTTTACCTCCTAACTAAAGGTATATGGTACCCATATATCAACTGTCGTGAATTATGGTTCATAATACACTGTAGTGTATTATGGTTCATAATTCACGACTAGAGATGGGGGTACAATATGGAATAAACTATTAAATCTGTGTATTTTGTTCAGGAAATTTGTTTCTGACATATATCGTATCTATAAAATATTGTAATTTTTAGTATTGATACTTTTCATAACGATATTTTCTAATATTAAGTATTTTAAAACAATATATTTATAACGGTACGTTGTATTGATACTTTCTACAGTATCGCCCATCTCTATATATGTCAAATTATTT
>CAJUYI010000347.1:2682-41657 GCA_910591695.1 Galerucella pusilla
TTTTCTCGTAAAATTAGTGATTGGCAAAACTGTTTCGTTGCAAAGAGGAATTTATCCGATAAAAAAAAGATCTTGTGTTTTTACTGTTGATAATTTTTTAAATTTAAATAAATACTTTGAGAAGTATTATCCTCCATTAATTGGTCGATTGAATAATCATTTTTGTTTCCAAATCCTGTAACCGACATTTTTTATAACTCGTACAGCGTGAGAGATTGTGTCGTAAGTAGCGTAAAGCAAAATGTTGCGGCCGGTGCTTCTCCAGCTTTAGTGTCACCATTTATTCCACGTCACACGTGTTCTATAATTATACTTCATAAGCAACGTGCTTATAATTTTTTTTCATATATATTTTATTTCAATTGTATTGAATGAAGGTTTGCATATGAGTTAAGATTTTTTGTAAATTGTGGCGAATAAAATCTAACCACAATAATAAATGTACAATTGTGGAACTGACTATGTTAATAATATAAAATTCTACCTACTTTGCCATCGCCAATCCTTGATTATTTCCGGTTGGAGAACATCATTTGACCTCCGAGTGTGCCAGTTATTTCGATTCCATTCGGCACTACAATCACCAATGTTTTCAAATGTACAGGGAAATTTAGATTCCCCAAATCTTGGATAAATTAGAGAGGCTGAAAAAGTATAGCTGTATTAAAAGTAAGCAGACTTGTTCACTCCGACGTCGTATATTGAAATATTGCGACTTTGTCAGGCTGTGAATTACTTCATACGACTTAAAGTACTTGAACACAGTCACGTAGCTATAGCTTTTACATGGGGAGGGTTTTGGTTTTTTTCATCTGATAGGTTCAGAAGGGAAAAGCCTTATTGAAGGCGACGCCTAAGGCAAACAAATCGAGTGCCACGACCTAAAGCAATTTTTCAAGTTCAAGAAATAATGTTAAGTTTTGGAACTTTAGTTTCTTACGTCAGGTTATGTTTGAGCGACCGGGGGTCGCGACGCAAAAAATCTGACCGTTACGTTACGTCATGTTACGTTGTTTCGTTATGTGCCTTGCTTGCATGCGTGTGCTCTCTCCTCAGTCTCTCTCGTTTACTAAGCAGCGATTCATATGCTTCGGCCGGGAATCGAACCCGGGTCGCCCGCGTGGAAGGCAAGCATTCTACCACTGAACCACCGATGCTACATTAAAATTCTATGCAAAGCTGGTATTCGCACGATTTGCGCGATTGATCTTTTTTTTATCTACAGCATCGGTTGTCAAGACGGTAGGTTGTGTTTACTGGTTTCTAAGTTTAACACGTCGGTAAGTGATTTACTTGCCGTTCAGACGTCGAAAAGACAATTTCACTAAAATGCAAAATATATTTTAAACTGATCGAGAAGTATAAATGTCACTTTTGACATTTCGTTAATTTCGAAAAAATTCAAATTATTTTATTCGCAATTCATTTCAATAGGATCGCGCAAAAAATGGTATAAGCATCTCGAACGTTAAGGGTAATTACAACGTTTGCATGTAGATTCCTCCCGTAAAAGTGGACAAAATGATATGAGGATTATGGGGTCTAGCACATTTACTTTTCGAAATACAGGGAGTTGAAATTTTGAAAACTTGAATGTTTTCATCCGATATATTCAAAATCGATGGATAAATTGATTTGACATTTGGCAGCTTGTTTTTCAATGTATTTTGATAGAAATAGTAGTTTGTGCAACTAGTGTGGATATGATGGCCATATCGCACGAGGACAAAGTTTGAGCACGACGCCGTAGGCGGAGTGCTCAATCGTTCAAGTGCGATATGGACAATCCACACGAGTCAAACAGCATATTTTTTCTACGACCCACTTAAGAAAAAATCTAGAAAATAAAAATTTCTATAAACTGTAATATAACTTCAAAATTTAACAATTCAATTTTATGTTTCCACTAATTTTTTTGTGGTGAACGTACAGTTCTTGAATGTCCAATTTTTATAATGCTACGGTTTCCCTTTTCAAATATACGATGCTGTTATAAGTAGATGTTGTATCTGTATCTGTATCTGTAGAGTAGGGAGGGTGAGTGTGTAGGCTCACAGCACTTAGGCCACATGTGACCCATTGTACA
This sequence comes from Galerucella pusilla, assembly GCA_910591695.1. Lineage (NCBI taxonomy): Eukaryota > Metazoa > Arthropoda > Insecta > Coleoptera > Chrysomelidae > Galerucella > Galerucella pusilla. The sequence continues at coordinate 4,769 of CAJUYI010000347.1, forward strand.
TCCTCCCGAGGAGTTGTCCTCCTAGGTCATTGTCCATCCTGTCCTTCTCAGGAAGGTGGACAGGTCACTGGGAGACATCTCCTTTATATCGGCAGGTGTAGGCCAAGACTCACCGGACACACACTCTCTTATTGACGATAACTCCGGACACTCGCATAAGACATGCCTGACAGTTTCATCTTCCTGTTCACACATCCTGCATAGAGGTGTGTCCACTAGCCCCATAGTATGGAGGTATTTACTTAGTTGACAGTGACCAGTCAGAAATCCTACTGTTAAACGTAGGTTTTTCCTGGTCATCGCCAAATATTTCTTCGGCGCCAGCTTCCGAGGGTCGCCCAGGGTGATCCTGGCAAAACTGCATCCTTTGATTCCATCCCATCTCTCAAGGGATTGAGCATGGGTGTAACGTTCGGTTAGTTCCGCAATTGTCGAAGTCGTTAGGCCGTAGGTGTCACTGGGTCCTAGAATTTTCAGTCCAGCGGCTTCCCTGGCTAAAGAATCAGCAATGCGATTTCCTTTACTCCTGTCGTGCCCTTTAACCCACCTCAGGATAATGTTGTTATCTGCCGAGACGTCAGCTAAATCTTGGTGGCACTCTAGTACTAGCCTCGATATAACACGTTGTCTGTTCAAGGCTAATAGGGCTTGTCTACTATCAGTGCAGATTATTATGGTTTTGCCAGAAATTCCTCTTCTGGTTAGTTCTTTTGTGGCAATTGAGATACCAGCCAGTTCTGTTTGAACTACGCTGGTATTGTTTCCCATTCCCCACTTAATCTTGAGGCTCAGTGCTCTCGAGTAAACTCCACAACCTGAGCCTTCTTTCATTTTTGAACCATCTGTATATATGCGTATTGCATTTGCAGCATCTGGCTCTGTGTTCTGTTTTATTTGAATTTTGTAGGGTTTGTTAAACAAAAACCTGGGTTCAATTGCATCGTTGGCTGCCTGCAGGAGAGGTAGCGCAGTGAGCGCTTCCTTCCATAGGCTCAACCTCAATTGGCCCATTCCTACTTCGGGGTTTACACCAGCCGTGCGCAATCGTACCATTGCCATTAACGCAACCTCCTTGACGTGTAGGTCCAGAGGGGTCAGACCAGTAATTAGTTCCATTGCTGCAGTTGGTGTTGTTCTCATGGCTCCTGTGATGTTCAAACAAGCCATTCGCTGTATTTGATATAATTTTTGGATGGCCGTTGCTTGTAGAACCTTCGGTCCCCATGCAATTGCTCCATACGTTAACATGGGTCTTATTATTGCAGTGTAGATCCAGGTGACCACACGGGGCGACAGACCCCATGTGCGTCCCACTGTCCTCCGACACTGCTCATATGCCACATATGCTCTTTTTGCTCTGCTGTGTAGATGAGAGTTCCATGTTAGTTTCCTGTCGAGGGTAATACCAAGGTATTTCACCTCTTCCGAAAAGTTTAGTTTGCTTTTGAAGATTTCGGGAGGTTTCAAACCCGATAAACTTCTTTTCCTGGTAGATGTAGAAGTAGATGTTGCCAGTCGGACTCCCTTATGAAGGGTACCGTACCATTATCTATAATAATGAGTATTTTGTTGAATATTTCAAACGTCTACCTGTTGTCGTTATTAATATCAAGCAGAATAATTATTCAAAAATAAAATTTACAATTAAAAAAATTTCTTCACGGGAAATCAAACCCGGGTCTACCGCGTGAGAGTCTGGTTTGCTTACTACTCGACCACCGAGAAATATGCAAATTTTTTCATCTATAACGTCAGATGTATTACATAATTTTTGCTTGAAAGGAACTAAAGTTCCTACCGTGTGTCCCGCGACACGTACTACCTTTTTTTTAAACATCGTTTTTCGTTTTGCCACCTTCTGCTGAAATAGTTATAACCATGTATATATTTTTTCAAAGGATCCGTCCCTCCGCCGGCACCACCTCAGCCTCTTGGGCTTATTGTGGATTCTCCTAACTTTCTGACTACAGCCTATTCAGCCAATCCGTTCCCTGTATTAGCTCATACAGGTTCGTCACTGGTTGGTTGTAGAGGTCTTCTGAAGTCATTTGGGGTCTTCCATTTAGTTTTTGCCTCCTGTGGTCCAGCGTCTCACAGTTGCATAATATGTGCAGAGCTATTTCAGTGTCCTTTTTGCATCTCCTGCATGTGAGGTCTCCGTTTTACAGCCATATTTCGTTCAGGTGCTCCTTTGTGGGAAAGTGTCCCGTGAGAAGGTTATGGTGCGTAGTTTCTTCTAGCTCATTGAGAGCAGTTCTTTTGCTACTTTTTCTGATGGTTCTTCCATAAATTTCTTCCCATGTGTTTGCCTGGGCGTATTCTTGCACAGTTTTATGGATTGTTCTTTTACCCACTTTTTCAACCATGACCTAGTGGAGCATCTGGGGATGCCCACAGATGGTTCGGATCCGTTCATCAGTGTTGACGATCCTGCACTTGAAAGTTCATCAGCTTTTCCATTGCCAGCGATTCCTTTGTGACCTGGGACCCATCCAGTGTTAGACTGTTCCGAGTCGCCAGTCTTCTAGGTTCTTCGCCGCATTCCCATACCAGCCGATGTTACCTGTTTATTAATTTGGGAGCACCTATTTAAAAAAGTGATAAACGATTGAAAATTGAAGCTCTCACGAAAGGAAATTTAACCTTTTCAGTTAAATTATTCACAATTGTTTAGGAATCTATTTCTATTGCCACATCCCGATGAATACTCATATAGCGGCAGTATGCTAATAAAAAATTATTGTACCTTTATTGTGTTTTCTATGGAGGGGTTTAAGCCCCCAAACCCCTTTTATACGTCCCTGCTTGAACATAATATTTGAAAAAACAAAGTTCACAAAAAACTCATTTGAATGTGGCAGAAATAGACGGACGTTATACAACAATAAAGAAAAAAAGGTGAACATTCAAACACCGTTCCACTTGATTTTACATTGGACTTACAATATCGGAGTTTTTTGTTTTGTATATGCATGACCAATCCGTAATATTCCAAAAATTGACATAATAATTAACCCACGTGAGAAACTGGTATTGGTACTGAGTGCTGAATATCTTAGCAAATAGGTAATTCTCCAGTAATAGCTGCTTTCTGTAGTAATATCACAGGCGAGTGAGAATAAATTGACAGATTTCAAAAAACTTGTTGCCAGGTAATAGAGACGAGAGCCCGAAGGAACCGACTGGCTATTGCCAAATAGTTTGAGGAGATGCCTGGAAAGTTAATATCTAATTTATCGAACTATCGTGTAGTATTCGATAGATTATTTTTTGACGTTACAATAAAAAACCCTTTTGAGACTATTGTTGCTTTCGTTTATTTGGGCTTCAAGCACATGTGCGTGACGCCTCAGTCGTCACGACTTTTGAGCAAATCGAACACGATTTTTTAGGATCCTCAAAACCACCTGACATGTGCCAATGCCAATGAATTTCCTGTGTTGTTAGAAGAACAATTTCAATTATAATGTTTTTGATAATAACATTTTGCATATATACATATTTTTAGTAAGTTTTAAATCGTATTAAATCGTAATCGGCACAATCTTAACCTTTAAATAAACGTCAAATCGGACAAACGTCAAATTTTCATATGTCGACTCCAAAGGAGGAGGGCCTCTTTTGACAAAATATGAAAATAACCGAGTGCAGTTTTTACTGACATCATTCTTGAATAAAAAAATTTCAGGTCTATTTTGATGCACGAGTGTAATTCCGTAGAATATTTCTCGAGTATAGGAAATAAAAGTATTGTATTTTTGGATTCACTTTCGGTCACTTTTTCTTGGATAGAACTTGAAAAATCTTGTCCAAATCGCGACATTCCAACGAATTTTAAAATTTTGAACACAAAACAGTCTAACCTATAGAAGTGAAAGTCCAATAGGATTACCTAGAATGAAAAAATAAGGTATCGAACCCATCCACCTCAAGCGCTAGTTGCAATTGAGTTATCGAAATAGGCAAGGCAGCTGAGGCCGAATGAATAATGCCCGATTTCACTAACCATTTCCCAAGGAATTTAGGAATTCCTAAATGCAATTTACATTTTACCACGCGCTAAGTAATGCCTAAGAGTGATAATAATACGTATTTCCCATCACTTTTTGATCAATCCTGAAAGGATTGTAGGAACAGCTTTGCGAGTGAGGCCCCTTATTGTCCCAATAACAATATATTGTGGTTCAAAATATCTGCTGCAGACTTTTCAGGATTTAGAAATCTGTTCAGCGCTTAATTCCTTCAGTTTTGGATTGCGAATAAAGGCAACCCATTCATTCAACAACAAAGGGTCATGTTTGGGAAACCTATGTCGTTTTGATGTCTGTACACCCAGGAACGCAACACTCCACACCAACCATTATAAATATTATGAATTATCACACTTGATACGACTTACAGTACCTAATTAAAACAGAAATGACAGCAGTAAATGGCAAAAGGAAACAATTTATAACAGACAATGGTGACAACTATATGACAGCTTCAATGAATTTTAAAATCTTTTCCTCTTTTCGTGCTAAAGGCATTAGCTGCCAGGTCTGTTTCGACAACTCAATTGCAACTAGCGCTTCAGATGGATGGGTTTGAAACCTCATTTTTGTAATCAAGGTCATCTTATAAACTTTCACTTCTACAGTATGCGAAAACTCTTTCGAGTCCATTCAGTTTACACAAGTACGACAAGGAAAATATGAGAAAAACTGCTTGAAAGAGAGAGAAGAATAATTGTGGGCGTATCTAGTTCATCCATTCAGCTCTCGATGAACTAGATACAACCATAATTATTCTTCTCCCTCTTTCATCAGTTTTTCTCATATTTTCCTTGTCGTACTTGTGTAAACTGAATGGACTCGAAAGAGTTTTCGCATATTGTATAGGTTAGACTGTTTTGTGATTTTGAATATGTCAAAATGAGAAATGCGCGATTTCAACACTCGTTACTATAGTTACGGACCTACAGGAAAATTTTCTGTATCTAGCGGGATCCTATCGATAGTTATAGGCATCTTATAGGGAGGAATTGCACAAGTGCATCAAAATTACCGATAATTTTGCATGACAACGTGTTGTCTGAAAACTGCATGGGCTCATTTTCATATTTTGGAGAAAGAGCCCGACACGGAAGTTGGAGGGGTCTTTTAACAAAATATGAGAATGAACTCATGCAGTTTTTCCAAGACAACACACTCGAATGCAAAATTATCTGGTTATTTCTATGCACGAGTGTAATTCGGGGGAATATTTCCCGAATACAAATATTGGTTTAAATGATAAACTCCTTTAAATTGTTTCAACAGTGAATTCCTTGTACTATTCGCCATTTTGCTCACGCATATTGAATGCCCAGTCCGTTAATATTTCTGCCGAAACGTTGATTTGTGACTCACAATGGGATTACCGTGGATATGTTAACAATGCAATTATCGCACTGCTCTCTCGGTTTCTATAGTGCAGTTACCGCTGTAATCAATCGATAATTGCACTCCTCCCATGGGATTTTTTCACATGAGGGAAATATTCGCGTGAGATCCCGCTTCATATGGGATTTTCAATACAGGAGGGTTATAATATTCGCTGAAATAATGTAAATAGACAATTCCGGTTGTCAATGTGCATATGAATCGTTTGTTGATCACAGCACTGAAAATTGCTGGGGTTTTTTGTTTTTGTGTGTTTTTCATAGACTATTGCATATCAATCAAAGCTGAAAAAGCAAGTATTCAATTGCGATAATAATTTAGAATATTTCTAGTGCTATAGAACTAATTTTTGATAAAACTCAAAGCATTACAAAAATACCTTCATTTCGAGTGATCATCATTAAGCTTTCTTCTATTCTTGATAATTACTAGTGATTTGCATACATTACCAGCCCAATAAATTTTGCTGAGTGGAAATGGCTTGTGACAACTGTAAAGTATCGGATGATGCCCACATTTTCAATTGTAACTAATCGTAACTGCGCGCAGCTCACCGCATCCAAAGTAAAGGTGATGGATTTGCTAAGTGCTCGTTTTCTGAAATTTTACTGCGAGGGTACCAAGGGTATAATAATGTTACCAAAAGTATGTGGAAAATAACAAGATAAAGTGAAGAAGGAGTTTGACAGATATCTTAAAAAAACCATTATAAACGAAATGCACGATCGGGAGATGAAAAATAACAATGTCATGATACATAATTAACCGAAAATAGTACATTGTTTACCGGGTAGGAAAAGCTTAACATTCCTGGACGACTGTGAAGATTTAAAAAAAAAACGCGATAATTTTATTCCCAAATAAATGGTGCTTTGAAATTCCTAATAAAATTACTTGGGTTACTATGGAAACGTATTGAGGTTGAATTGTCAAACTTGACGCTTATAAATTTAATTGCTGGTGTTCTCGAAAGTAAAATGATAAGTGATGATGAAATTTCCATTCCTGGGACTCCTCCAGAGCTGGTTAAGGCAGTGAATACTGCTTCATTAGAATTATTGCCAAAGAAATCAAGAGAAAAGTACGAAAATGCATACAGACGTTTTATGGATTGTCGCATGAGTAAAAATACGAGTTCTTTCTCAGAAAATGTTGTAATGGCATACTTCCTAGACCTTTGTTTAAAGATGAAATCTTCAACATTATGGGCCAATTATTCAATGCTGAAGTCAACCCTTGCACTTAAACACAATGTAGATATATCTCCATACTCAAAACTTCGTTCTTTATTGAAACGGCAAGCTCAAGGTTATAGGGCAAAGAAATCTAAGATTTTAACGAAGGAAGAAATTGAAAAATAAATCCAGGAAGCTCCAGATAAAGAAAATTTAATGATTAAGGTAATTTATAAGGTTTTAATTTCTATTTAGATTATAGCTTTATTTATTTCTTAGGTGGCTGTAATATTTGGTATTTCTGGGGCCTGTAGAATGGATGAGTTAGTCCGAATGACTGTACACGATATAGAAGACTTAGAATCTAAGCTTTTAATCAGCATACCTGATTCGAAAACCAACAAACCAAGATCATTTGTAATTAATCAGATCTACTTGAATGTTTATCGAAAGTATGTTTCGTTAAGACCAGAAAATATGAACAGTGACCGATTTTTCTTTAAATATCAAAGCGGAAAGGGTTGTAGACAAGTGGTAGGAATTCATCAATTTAGAAAAATGCCCAAAATAGTTGCTACTTATTGCTACTTGGTAAATCCGACAGAATATACTGGTCACTGCTTTCGTCGGACTTCTGCAACAATATTGGTTGACTCTGGTGCCGACATAACTAGTTTAAAGAGGCATGGCGGATGGAAGTCATCAAACGTTGCTGAACGATATATCGAAGAATCGCTTAACAATTAGGTTGAGGTGGCAAATAAAATTTTCACAGTACAAAATATTCAACAAAATGACCCTACCACCCTGCATGTTGTCCAAAATGTTTCTCATAGTTCTAAGAGTGTTCCTCCAATGTTCAATAATTGTACTAACTGTCAAATTACTGTAAATATAACAAATTGATCTTAAAAATGTATTCAGCAATGACTTGATGTTTTCAAAATATAAATTAATTCCTTATAAGCAATGTGTTTTCAATCATTTATGTAGAACACTAACAACTGTACGGAAATATCATTTCCATACAGTAAGGAAATGTCATTTCCTTACAGTAAGGAAGTCCTGACTTTTTCTTCAAGAAATTTTGACAGGAATGTCAAAATTTCCTAGCGATTTGCGGAAAACAATTATAATACACAAACTGATCTGGTAGGTGTCAAAAAAATGATTAAAGAAATAACTGGGGAGAAAATGACGTAAAAAAAGGTAGAACGTGTCGCGGGACACACGGTAGGAACTTTAGTTCCTTTCAAGAAAAAATTATGTAATACATTTGACGTTATAAATAAACGATTTTTATATTCTTTGGTGGATGAGTAGTAAGCATACCAGACTCTCACGCGGTAGACCCGGATTCGATTCCCCGTGAGGAAATTTTTTTTTACTGTTAATTTTATTTTCAAGTAATTATTCTGCTTGATATTAATAGCGACAACAGGTAGACGTTTGAAATATTTAGCAGAATATTCATTATTATGGATAATGATACGGTACCCTTCATGAGGGAGTCCGACTGGCAACATCTACTTATAACAGCATCGTATATTTAAAAAGGGAAACCGTAGCATTGTACAAATTGTACATTTAAGAACTGTACGTTTATCACAAAAAATAAGTGAAGACGTAAAATTAAATTGGTACGATTATGAATAAAATTGTTGAACATTTTTAATTTCAAGTTATATTTATTTTACAGTATATTCAAATGTTCATTTTCTAGATTTTTTCTTGAATGGATCGTAGAAAAAATATAATGTTCGACTCGTGTGGATTGTCCATATCCACACTAGTTGCACAAACTACTATTCTGCACAGTTTACAAAATGGAAATGTAGGCAATCAGTTAACTAAACGGATATGATTTCATATACATCCTAGAACGTATATGAAATCCACCAATCAGCATTCGAGTTCAGTATCCGTCATTCAACTTTTTTCAATTTAGGAGAAACGTCAAAATAACTTGTCAAAAAAAGTTTCTCATAGAAGCGCACTAGATCAAGAATATTCATTTACAAAGATAAACTTAAAAGAAATAGGTAATCCGTACAAATTACCAACAAATACTTGAAACAGAATAAAATGTGTATTTAAGGGGACCTCGGATTTTATAAAATTATGTAATAGGTACATCTGACGTTATAGATGAGCAATTTTCATATTTCTCTGTGGTCGAGTAGTAAAAGCAATCCAGACTCTCACTCCGTAGACCCGGGTTCGATTCCCGTGACAAAGTTTTTTTTTAATTGTTACTTTTATTTTCAAAAATAATTATTCTGCTTGATAATAATAACAACAACAGGTGGACGTTTGAAATATTTAGCAGAATATTCATTATTATAGATAATTGTACGGTACCCTTCATGAGGGAGTCCGACTGGCAATATCTACTTATAACAGCATCGTATATTTAAAAAATGAAACCGTAGCATTATACAAATTGGACATTCAAGAACTGTACGTTTACCACAATATTAGTGGAAACATAAAATTGAATTGTAAAATGTTCAATTTGAAGTTATGAGTATTACAGTTTATAGAAATTTTTATTGTCTAGTGGGTCGTAGAAAAAATATGCTGCTCGACTCGTGTGGATTGTCCATATCGCACTTGAACGATTGAGCACTCCGCCCACGGCGTCGTGCTCAAACTTCGTCCTCGTGCGATATGGCCATCATATCCACACTAGTTGCACAAACTACAATTTCTTTCAAAATATTCCCTTTTACATTTAAAAACAACCTGCCAAATATCAAATCAATTTATCCATCCATTTTAAAGTTATCGAATTAAAACATTCAAGTTTTCAAAATTTCAACACCCTGTATTTCGAAAAGTAAATGTGCTACACCCCTTAATCGCGCAAAAAAAATTATGGAAATAATAGTAAAAATTTATCCGAACAAATTCAAGTAGATCACCAGCGCTGCGAATACCAGCTTTACATAGAATTTAAATATAGCATCGGTGGTTCAGTGGTAGAATGCTCGCATTGCACGCGGGCGGCCCGGGTTCGAATCCTGGCAGGAGCATATTGTTATTAATCGCTGCTTCGAAAACGAGAGAGTAAGGAGGCATAAGCACGCAAGCAAGGCTCATAACGAAGCAACGTAACAATACGTAGCGTAACGTAACGCGTAACGGTCAGATCTTTTGCGTCGCGACCCCTGGTCGCTCAAACATAACCTGGAGTAAAGAACTAAAGTTCCAAAAAAGTGGCAATAGTTGGCAAAAAGAATAAAAAGCGTTCAAAAAGAGTTATACTCTTGAATTCAGATAATGCACAAACAAAAGGAGGTTACCGAAGAGTAAAGAAGTTTTTATTGAACCAAATTTGAATTTAACATTTAGTTAAGTTAAATAGTCAAAAAAATTCAAGGAAAAAATGACAAAAAGGAAAAACAATGGTGAAGATGGTCTATTAATCAAATATATAAGAGGAATTCCAGGGATTTAAAAAAAGTGAAAACCTCAACTTGAAGGTCAGATCCAAATTCTTACCTTCTTGTGCATTTTCAAAATGTTGGTAGGATGAAAACAAAGCTAGTCGATTTCCGTAATGCGATTATACCGTGATTTTACTAGTGGAGACATGGCTTACAACTGAAATTGCGAGTGAAGAGTTTGTTACAAAAAAAAATAATATATCTAGATGCGACCGTAACTAACGGCTCTTTTTCTTCTTTTCTAGATACTTTCGCCCTTTCAGGCGTCGGATGTGGATTGTATGTACTGTATCCATTTCTTCCATGTCTTTCTGTCCCTTGCAAGGTTTTTTATTTCTGCTATGGTCTTTTCTCTTTTTAAACCCGTCTTTTGTATTTGGTCCAACCATTTCCTTCTAGGCCCACCCCTTTGTTTTTTGATCGGCTTCCCAATATCCATCATTTTCTTAGTAAACCCATTTGGCTCCATTCTCACCATATGAGCATACCAGCTAAGTTGTCTCTTCTTTATTTCACCAGGTACAGTCCTTCTGTAAGTAATTACTATTTCCTAGAACTTGGAATTAACTTGTTTAATTGTCTTTAATTGTCTAAAGGTGAGTCTAGACAAACACGGCAAAATATTCGTAATTATCCTGATGGAAATGACCAAACTGAAGATAATGTGGAAAAACTAATTGAGAAGGTTTGTAAGCAATTTACAAGCAGACTAGAGGATAAATTTGATAAGAAATTGGATGATGCATATAACAAAATTGGAAATAAGTTAAGCGATATATTCTCTCGGATAAGCACTATGCAAAAAGATACTGAATTTTACAGAAATAATATACAAAAGTTGCAAAATGATATAGATGTTATAGAACAAATCAATCAAAAAAATAAACTTAGGATATTGGGTTTGCCAGAAGTTCCAAATGGAAGAAAGCAGTGTGCTCATTGGGAGGGAGAATTTTCGTCAGTGAAAATGGAAGCAAAACACTCATTTTATCAGTTGGTGTTATATAGCATGTTTTCAGGCACGTTAATAAATCCTGCATATTCTAGAAATAGGCGTAAAAGTGATAGTATGTATGGAGTGAATGGAAACTTAGTATAATGTGTCGATACTAATGCTGCTGCCTGTCATTGTCAACCATGATTAATCTAATTCAAGTTCTTTAGCAAATAACGATTGGTTAGGTTACAATAGAGTATTAAATTAGTGTGTATTTGGATAATTAGCTGTTTTGTTCATGAACTTGTTTGCATTTCTCGCAAATTATTTGTTGCTATAGGTATAGTTAATTCTTAATTTTTTGGTACTGTTCCAATCATTTTCGCTATACTAAATACCAGTTTTAGTCACTGTATTAGGTATATAGGTACTCTTTCTATGAACAATATTAGAAAGGATACTTGTAAATAATTTGCTGATATTTCTATATTTGAAGTATGTATGCACTTCACACTTTTTTACCATTGATAGTTATTTTGTCATGTGAGTTACATTTCAATAAGACAATGGTACTATTCATTCACAGCGGTCGAACTAGAACACGGATAGAGCAGATTCAGCAAGTCTCGAGGATAATCAAAGTTTATAAATAAGATAGGAGATCAATTAATATTCATTCTGGCATATATCATAGTAGTAACATACTTATATCTTTCCTTTTTGACAATTATAATATTAGTTTTATTGTATAAATATATTCAATGTAATTTGTATTAAAAAAAGCAAATTTCGAATATTAAAATATAATTGGCGCAGTCAGTAGGATCGCGAAAGAGTCCTAGTAGTGGAAACTCGTCGTTTTTAAACGTTCATTCGCGATTTGAACTTTAATATACAGTGAAACTTGAAACTAGGTGAAAACATGAGAAAAGAACTTTCCTGGCGGACAACAATTGCAGCTCAGCCTTCAGAGGAATAGAAAACATTCCTGGACGACAGCAGTTGGAGCTCCTCATCCAGAATATAATACAGTATCTACAGTCTACTGGACATGAAGTTGATCATCGCTTTTTTTCTGAGTACTTACTTATGTCATAATCCTTTGCTTATAATCCTTCGAGTGATATATCTCTAATTTGAATATAATTGATAATATTCCTAATTCCACTATAATAAATAAAGAAAACGATAATACAATGGCAGTCCCACGATTTGATGTTGAGACGCTTTGTATTTTATCTCCTTTTGATGGAAAACCTAGCGAATTATATGATTTTATTAAAGTAACTACAACTTCATCAAATCAATTTTACGATAGAACAGAACGCCCTTTGTGACAAAACAGAACTACCTTACATTGTTATCCAAAACCCCCCATTAAATCTCCTCATTGACACTGGTTCAACAAAATCATTCTTAAATCCTGATATTTGCTTTAAACATTTTGAAAATAATATCAAGCACGAACAGTTTATATTAAGTTCAGTTTTTCAAACTCATTCTCAGGAATATTCCACTCAAATTCCATGTTTTAAGCACCAGTGTACCTAAGCATTTCCTTAAAATCCCTAGGCAGAGGACATTAGTTAAACAGTGAGTGATTTGCAATTTGTTCCTTTTTTAATTTTTTTTTTAGAATTAAAATTGGCGCCCTCTGTTGTTCATATTAATATCAATCTGAGAACTGGCTTTGTAGTATCCAAACTCTTAAGTCAGCTAGACAACAACCTTTGCTATTCAATTTACAATTCACAATTTATTGAAGCCCAGCGCCAATAGTTGATAATATGTTCCAGTATGACACATTAAATCGTAATTGTACATTTAAACCAGACTTACCCTCATGATAATCAGCAGTATATCCTCCGATGAAAGTGATTGCTGAACTTGAATTAGTGATGCAGTAATTATTACCAAGTATGAAAATATCATTATCTTCTTTGGATTCAACAACCAATGCCTTCCATAATATATACAAAATTCTGAAACATAATGATGATGAATATGATTAAACAGCTTAGTAGTTATTATCAATGAAAAATATATTTAGACAAAGACATAACATATCATGTTAGATATTACTTATTATAATAATTTAATCGTTTCATATGCAACAGCGAGATACTTTTGTTGGTCTATATAGCGTGGGGAATTTCAGAATTTGTATCTTAGTACTTCATATTTAATTCTTAAGAAAGAATTTGGAATTGCACTTCAATTTTAAGTACATTGTTGGGAAAATCTCTTCTCACAAAAGATGTTGCATTCCATGCGTTACACGGAAAAAAAAGAATCGTTGTATCAAGTAAAATTTATTTGGATCAATTAAATTAAAGTGTCATATATGCACGACAAAATATTATTTTGGAGTAATTAAAATAATTTCTTGGTTTCAATGCAGGTTAAAGTATTGAACTTGAAATGCAATCAGTTTGATCAACTGATTGCTAATTTTAATATAAAAATTAAGTTGACATAACATACTGAGTGCTATAAAAAAGAAAAGTTAAATATACTTCATAGCATTTTATTTAAAGAGAAAAAACAATAACAAAATAAAATATTAATTTTCTAAAACATAAAATCAAACTTCCACTAACTGCATTTCTTTTCAACCGCTATAACCTTTCCAAAAATTGGAACCAATCCACTTGCAAATTCACTATAAGGGCATCAGGGAAAATCAAATCATAATATATGTTGATCTACAAAGAAGTAATAATAAAAATAGAGTTTAATGAATGTTCTAAACAAGCATAAAGGAAATTCTTGAATTTTCCAATATAAATATACGAAATGCAGCCCCAATGAATGTATCACATGTCCCTTTCTCAAACACTGAATTTAGGTAGCACTACTATTACGCTTAGAATTAACAATTTGCATGTTAATGATGATGAATATAACAAATTTAGGGTAATGACACATTACCTTACATTTCCAATTAGGTAGGTTAGGTTAGGTAGGATCATAGCAAAGTACCGTAACTTTGTAAAAAAGACATTGGGTACTTACTGTTTAAAACCGGGCTTGATCTCAGTTTAAATTCATGTTTCGTTTAGAATGATTTAAGATACAACTGATACAAGACAAACTACCTATCATCTTAAAAGAAAAATGAACATTTTCTCGGAAGAAACGAGATAATATAATATTTGTAAATAGAATACATAATTATATTCACCTGAATAATCCAGGTTATCACTCACCTAACGATCTAACTCCTATCTCCAATATAAAATGAAGAATGAAGTGAAAACGTTGTGATAGATAGAAACAGGACAATCTACTAAGCAAGAACATTTTGAATGAATCAGATAATCAGTCGATACAAATATGAAATTATTCCAATTGAACTATTGCATCTATTGAAACAAACAAGAATAAATAGTTCAAATTGACTGTTCAAATTGGTTACTTCAGTGATTTTAAGTTCCAAACCAATTCATTTTTTGTTTTAAACAATATAGTGTACATGCTTGATTGAAAAGCAAATATTAAGGTTGAATTAATATTATTATTCGCTTAAAAGGAGTTGAAAAATGCTTCATTTAAAAAAATTTATTTTGAACCTAGCGAATTCACTTGTTTGAGTCAACCAAATATTATATTTGAGTTAATAATATTATTCGCTTAAAGTAAGTTAAAATATATTTTATTTGACAAGTGAAATAAGTCACCACGGGTGAAAAGTTCCTTTTTAAAAACTTTATTTATTTATTAGTTACAAATTTATAATATTCCCGACAATACAATAGGTGTTTTCTATTCGAAAGATAATTACTGACTGACTGTTCTGTGTGATTATACAAAAGAAGTAAATTAATTAGTGTTAGCAGAAATAAATAGTGTGTCAGCTTTTTATATATGATATTCTGGAAAAGGGATGACATAATTCCTCCCCTTGAAGTTTCAGCTTCCGATGGCAGTAGCTAAGGGAGATGAACATCTTGAAATTGGTTTTCTTGAATTGGGCTTCTACGTCGAAACTTCTTGAAGGCTATGTATAAGCATATTAGGCTTAGGAGGCAATAGATTAGTATTGTCCATGTGCTTGGAACGAAAGAAGGTATATAGTTTTCTAGAATTGGAGTATTTTTAATTACTCTTTCTCGAAGGGTACTGAGGTCGTCTAGGTTAATTTGTGGAAGACTGAGATTGAGATTTTGATGTATGACGTAGTCATGATTTGAGATGGATATTTCTGGAATAAAAATGGGCTGACTTTCAAATTCTATTGGGCCATTGTTAGTTATTACTTCGAAGTCTGTGATAATTTGACAGGATGCCGGAATGGTGGCGAGAAAGGTGCCAATGTAGTTCAGGATTTCTTCTTGCTGGTAACATTTTAGTCTAATGTGTGTTTTCTTGGGAAGGACCACAATCCATTGATTGGAATTTTCGAGTCTCTTGAATAATTGCTGAGAATTGGTAATGGGCATTTGATGACAGTTGGAGGTGCTCTTGAGGTCTAGAAGTTGAATTTCACACGGGCTATTGGAATTTACTTGAAGTAGGCTGACTTCTCCACACATATATTCTTGTCTAACTAGTTGTGTGCATGATTCGTCCAAAAGTTTGTAGTACAATTTATTTTTAATTACAAATTTATTTTGAGGGATTATCACCTTTAACTGACTCTCACTCTGAATGGGAATGGGATACAAATGGTATAAATCTAAATCAAAAGGATGTGCTATGGGTACACGTAAAACATATGTTATTTTATTTTTTATTATGTAATATGATACTTTAATTAAACTTTCAAAAATTGGAATGTTGCTCATTTTTAATTGAATGGGCAACTGGTTTTCTCTGAGATTTTTGTATATGTCTTCTAAAAGTTTAAATAATTCGCTGGGTTTTATTATGCTAGGATGCATGATTCCTACTTTTGCAAATGATACTGAATTTTCTATGTCTTGTAAAATTGAATTAAGCATTTCGTACATGTTTAAAATTTGGAAAATGACATCTCTTATAAAGGTATTTGCTTCAAAATTAGCTTGGTTACTTAGATAAGAGTCGATAGTTTCTAGTTTGCGATCTAATAAGATTTGATTATGGTTTATTTGTTGAACAGTTTTATTAAAGTTATCTATTAGGGAGACTGCTACGGAATTTTGAATTTTTATTTGATTAGCTAGTTTATTTTCGTTTTGTTGAAGCTGTCTAATAAGGTTATCGTAACGCTCACCGTCACTTGCGTCTAAATTTCCACTAATTGTTTTAAAAACTGAGCCAAGACCATTGATTAAGCCTCGCTTGGTTCTATTTGTTTGAGGTAGCAACTCTGTCAATTTAATTTCTACTTTACTTTCAGCGAATTTTAAAAAACGTTTATGATTAGTTATTTCTTCTCGGTATATGTTATTTTTCAATGCCGAATTAAAAATTTGAATTGTTTTGAATTTTAAATTTTTAACTTGCGTTACTATAGGATTTATGTCGTAATAATAAAATATTGAGTGATAGTATTCAGTTACTTTTGCGGTGCCAAGTTTCAGAGGCAGTAGACCAGAGTTATCTTGAAGATTTCGAAGGGTAATTATTTCTTGGAATCCAAAGATTCCTGGGAATCTGAAATGATAATAATTATGTGTCAAATGAATATATTCTCTTAAGTGGGCGTTTTATATTATCCATATGAATTTTTCCATGTTTTGCAGTTGTAACTGTTTTACGTTTAGTGTTTACTGATTTGATACTAACTGCCGTATGAAATTTATTTGCATTTTTCTGTCTCTTTTTCTTTTTTATAAACTCCTTTTGGTTTGGTACAAATACTTCGGGACTTTCGCGGTTTTCGTTTATTGTTTTTAAACGATCTTCTTTTTGATTTGATAAGTCGGAATTGATTTTTGCGTATAAAAGTTTGGAACGTTCTTTGTGCTTATCAACGTAATCGTTGATTAACAGTTTATCGATTGCGATATCAAATGGATCATTGTCAGTAATATGTCCGTTAATTATATCCATTGGTTTCAGTTTAGTAGCTGAATGTATTGAGTGGTTGTATGCCAAAATGGCATTTGTCATTTTAGTCTTTATAGGTGTGTTGGAGAATCCTTGAGAATTTAAAAGTCTTAAGTGTTCTATTATTGTCGAATGGAATCGTTCTACAATACCATTTGATTGGGGGTGTTCAGGGGAACAGAAATGAATTTTAATTTTATGTAGTCCTAATAGTTCAGTAATTACGGTGTTTTTGAACTCTGTACCATTATCACATATAATTTGGTTTGGTATACCGTGATGGGAAAAGTAATTTATTAGGTTGTTAGCCACTTCTGTACCAGAAAGTGCATTTAAGTGATATGCTTGTGCATACTTGGAAAAGCTATCAACTATTGTTAAAAATTTAAGTTTTTCGGATGTAAATGAATCTATATGAATTATTTCAAAAGGTTTACTTGCAGTGGGTGTCAAATTCATTTGTAATTTTAATGGGTGCCTATCATATTTACATTGTTGACATATCTCACACTCATTAATAAATGTTTGAATGGATTTTTTCATATCGGGCCAATAATATTTTTCTTTAATTTTTAGAAGTGTTTCATTGATTCCACGGTGATTCGATTTGCTTTCATGATAATTTTTAATGGTTTCTTGGATATCGTCTTTATTCGTTACGTCTAATAATTTGGTGGTGCATCTTTTAAATTTTATAGATGAAGATTTGAAATATTTCTGTAAGCATACCGAAAACGGTTCGTACAGACTGGGATCTTCAAAATATAGATGGTATTGAACATCTGGGACTATGTATTCTTTAATGAAATTAATTACATCATTATCAAAATTATTTTTAGAAATTTGAACGGAAAGTCGTTGTTTGTTTTCGAAAAGAACTATTCTTTTTAATTTTGCAGGAGAATGTAAGACTGATTGTATAAATATTTGATTTTTACCGTGATTTACAGCACATTCGATTATGGGTATGCCTATAATTGGATTTTCGTCGAAATTTGAGTGTACAGTATTGTCATCTGTCATATTTTCATTTTGCTGATCGTTTTGACTTTCTGATTGAATGTTGTCTTCTGTAAGTATTTCGTCAAGGTTTACTATCATTGAAAAATTGTCTTTGTCTTGTAGGAGATTTCTTGATGTGGTTGGGATTTCATTTGTCGGTCTATTGGATATTGGTGAAGGAGTATTTAAAGTTTGGTAAGCCTGTTCGGACGTATTTGAGTTATTATAGTAACTGGTTTCACCTAAAATTTCATCGACATTCTTCCAAAATGAAGTGTCGTTCAAAATTGGATGTGTATCTTTAGTATGCAATTCTATTCGCGATAAAGAATCTACATTATTGGATTTACCTTTTCTATAAAAAATTTGGTAGTCGAATTCTTCGAGTTTAATTCGCCAACGTAAAAGTTTAGAATTTGGTTCTTTTAATGAATTTAACCATACGAGAGGTTTGTGATCTGTTATTATATTAAATTGACGGCCATATAAATATGGGCGAAAATATTTAGTTGCCCAAACTATAGCAAGTAACTCTTTCTCAATAGTAGAGTAATTTTGTTCTGAATCGTTAAGTGTTCTTGAGGCGTAAGCTATGGGAAGGTCTTGTCCTATAGGACCTTGTGATAATATGGCACCTAATGCTACATTAGAAGCATCAGTGGTTAAGTTAAACGGTTTATTAAAGTCCGGGTATTGTAATATAGGTTCATTGGTTAGTAGAGTTTTACAAGTGTTAAAACAAGTTATGTATTCATCGTTAAGTTCGATTTTTGCTCCTTTTTTCAAACATTTAGTGAATGGCTTTGTTATTCGCGCAAAATCATTT
The DNA here is from genome assembly GCA_910591695.1 of Galerucella pusilla. Classification (NCBI taxonomy): domain Eukaryota; kingdom Metazoa; phylum Arthropoda; class Insecta; order Coleoptera; family Chrysomelidae; genus Galerucella; species Galerucella pusilla. The sequence continues at coordinate 23,557 of CAJUYI010000347.1, forward strand.
ATAAATCGTCTATAATATCCGAGCAATCCTAAAAACCCTTTAATCTGTTTAGGTGTTTTGGGAATCGGATAATCAAGTATAGCTTGGATTTTGTCGGGATTTGGTTTGACCCCATGTGGAGTAACCACGTGACCAAGGTAGGCCACTTCTTTTCTCAGGAACTCTGATTTGTCAAGCTGCACTTTGAAGTTTGCTTCTCGGAGTCTCTGAAAAACTGCTTTGAGGCGTTCTAAATGTTCCTGTAATGAGGTTGAATAGACAATGATGTCGTCTAGGTATACTAGACACATTTCGTTTTGTATACCTCGTAATATATTATCGGCAACACGTTGGAAGGTAGCTGGCGCATTTTTTAGACCAAAAGGCATGCGCAGAAATTCCCAATGGCCATTTTCAGTATTGAATGCCGTTTTTTCAATATCTTGTTCATCCATCTCGATTTGATGGAAGCCACTGGCTAAGTCAATCGTAGAAAAGTATTGGCAATTGCCTAATTTGTTTAATAATTCGGTAGTGTTAGGTAGAGGATATCGATCTTCTATAGTTTTTTCGTTAAGCTTCCTATAATCGATGACTACTCTCCATTTTTGTTGATTACTAGCATCCATTTTCTTGCTTACTACCCATATGGGAGAAGACCATGGTGAACTCGAAGGACGTATTATATTGGATTCTAGCATTTTTTGAATTTGATTAGCAACTTCTTGCTTATGTACAAACGGGTAACGATAGGTTTTTGAATATACAGGTATTTCGTCTTTTGTATGTATATTATGTTTAATTTTATTTGTGAAGGTTAATGGCTCACCTTCTTTGTAAAATATATCGCTATATTCCTGGCATAGTTTTAATATTTTTTGTTTTTCTTCATCATTCATATGATTAGTTCTAATTTTATTGAGGTCTAAGGGTATATTATCTGATAATTCAATATTATTTAAGTCAATATTTTGTATATCGTTTTCTTCAAATTTTTCTACTAAGAATGGTTCTGAAAAATCTAATGATACGGTACTGTCGGAATTATTTAGTATTGTAGTTAGAGCATAACCATTTTTTGCTGTAGTAAGACACTGTGGAATTTCACAATTATATAATTGTTGATAAGGAATAATAATATCTCCCTGGGAAACACTTGTTTTTACTTTAACTACTTGTTGCGATCTAGGGGATACGGTTACAAGATTAAGATCCGTGTTAACTTCGTGGTAATGTAATTTTATTTTGTTATGAGGAGTGATAAGAGATCCTTCTTGGAAATTTAACTCAGCTTGTAATATTTTTAAGTTATCTAGTCCAATAAGACCATCAAAAACATTATGAAATTTGAACAGATAAAATTTTAATTTTATTGGATTTGGAAGATTGAATATTTCTGAGGAAAAGATATCTACTCGATATTTGTGGGCAGATTTTTGAAAAACTGTTGTCACTACAAATGGATCATTTTTAATTCCACTACGATAATATTTAAATGCTAAATCAGGATTTATGAATGATCGACTTGATCCGGTATCTATTAAAAACTTTAAATTGTATTCAGGTAAAATTATATAGGGTAATTCACTTGATTTTACATTATTGAAAGGTATTATTTTAATATTGTTTCTATTATATTGGTTTTCCGAGGCACTTAACAAAAATTTACGTTTTTGTTATCTGTGTCATTGTTATCGTTACTGAAATGAGGATTATTATTATTTGAAGTTGCAATATCGGTATATTGCTGATCAACAGTATGATCAAAATATTCGTATTTATTATCTAAGTATTCCCAATTATCGGGATCATAAGATTCTGTGTCGACATTATAAAGTTCTTCAGAAGTAAAATTCGGACGTTTAGTTTGTTTGAAATTATTTGTAGACGGCGGTGGTCTTTTATAGGTAGATGGATTTTGATTATTATGATATGTAGCTCGTGTACTTGTGGACATTGGCGTTGGCTTGGGTAAATTAATGTTTGGATTTGGCCTAAAAACATTTACGTTTTGATTGGGCCTTCGAAAGACTTGCGAATTTCTAGGAAAATTTTGCTGAATGGGTCTAGGATTTATTGGAATTGGTTGTGAAGGAAAATTATCCTGCCTTGAAAAAAAATTGTTTGGAGTATGAGCGTTGAATGATTGTGAATTAGGTGAATTATAATTTGAATATTGATTTTGTCTAGGTGGTTGGTAGTCATGTCTAAATTCAGGTGTTTGTCGAAAGTTTTGTCTAAGAGGTTGTGTTGGTTTTTGATTGAATTTTGTCGAATTTTGTAAATAGTGCGCATTTTCTTCTTGCAAAACGAATTGCATTGCTTCACTTAGTGATGTTGGTTTCATGCAACGAATGGTGGTACCCAATGGTTCTCTTAACCCAGAAAGAAAAGTTTTTAAAGTTAAATTTTGATATAATTGTCGTTTTAAGTTCTTACCATCTTCCGTTTATTCATGTAAACCAACATAACTACAAAGTAAGTTCAAAATGTGTAAACATCTATCATAAAATAATTGTGGATTTTCATTAGAATTTTGTCTTAGCATTACGAGATCCCTGTTTAGACAGACTTCATCTCTTTGATCTGAGAAATTTCTCGTTAAAACATTTTTTAATTCATTCCAAGTATTACATGTTTGAATATTAATAACCGTTCTAGCTTTACCTTTTATTTTGGCAATTATAGAATTCAACAAATAAACGTTTTGAAAATTATTAGGATTTGCTCTATCAACAAAATTATTGATAATTGTTTCGCTAACAGAAATAAATCTATTTAGATCATTTGGGTTCCCGTCAAAATCGGGGATGCAATTTGAATATTCCCATTTAAAAGGTTGAAGGGCCATATTTATTTGATTATTATCAGTGCTATCTAAATCTAAATTTGTCGAGTTTGAGTCAGTAATGGTTTCTAAAATTAAATTATTGAGTGCTTCGCTTAAATCGTTTACACTTAATTCAGTAGTCATAAATTGTACTTACAGAACAAAGAAGACGATTTTAAACATGCCTTACTAGATTATAAGAATTCACAGCTGGATTCTTGCAGAATTTGGGCAATATTGGTCCCAAATCTCGTCGGCTGATTGGTAGTGGCTGGAACAGGTCCTCAGTGAACAGATGAGTAATCCAAAGATATGGTATCTCACTGAACAATTCACTTCCAAAAAGTTCAAAATTTTGTTAAAGTGTTCGATTTATTTCGGTAAATCGTTAAAACGAAATCGCACATTCGATATGTTCGACCCGAAATATCCTACTGACTGCGCCAAATAAGTCACCACGGGTGAAAAGTTCCTTTTTAAAAACTTTATTTATTTATTAGTTACAAATTTATAATATTCCCGACAATACAATAGGTGTTTCTATTCGAAAGATAATTACTGACTGACTGTTCTGTGTGATTATACAAAAGAAGTAAATTAATTAGTGTTAGCAGAAATAAATAGTGTGTCAGCTTTTTATATATGATATTCTGGAAAAGGGATGACATAATTAGTGTATGTTTGAATCAAGCGTGTTCATTTGTTTGAATGAATGAATCATTTTTTTGAGATAATATTATAATACTGTGATGTAAATTAGGAAATACTTGATTTGATAAGTCCATTTTTGATTCAAGGAATTTCTAGGATTACGTCGACAATTCCATTTTGTTTCGGCAATTTTAATATTTCCTTGGACGAATACATTCAGTATTTGATATGAATGAAATTTAATCGAGTTAATCAAATAAAAGTGACTAAATAAATTTAGTTGATATAACAAATATTTTTTTCCGTGTACCATCTTTAAAAAGTTCAAACAAATTAATGATAATGCTGCAAATAAAAACTATTTTTTTTATTATACATATCTATAATGCGCATCAAACCCTAGGATTATTAGCGCTCAACAAAAATTTACAACAGGTTAACATTAGTTACAGAAGTAAGTGGAACATGGTATTAACCTAAATCAAATTACATTATTTATGAATTTACTGAAATATTGAACTATAAAAGTAGATCGTCAAATTTTATTTAGTATTTGAATGGATTCCAAAAAGTCCATTAGCTGAGGCACATCACAGTTTTCACCAAGTGCCTCTCCTATTTGATCGGGGATGTTATGAATTTGCCTCTGTAGCCGGAACATTTCACATTCCAATAGTACGTGAGTTACTGTCAGAGACTGATTGCAGCTGTCGCACACTGGTGCCGCGGAAGGGGACATAAGATAGTCATGGGATAATATTGTATGTCCAATTCTGAGGCGCGATAAGATCGTTTGCTCTCTTCTTTTTATTGGGAATGATCTCCAGTGGTTGGATGCAGTCCAACGGTCTTGCCAGTATTTATAGACTGAATGTTTCACAAAGTTTTTTGCATCCAAAACAGAAACCTTTGAGACTGTGACAGAATTGAGGTCCTGGATTGATTCCCTTGCTTCTGTGTCTGCCTGTTCGTTCCTGGGAATTCCAACGTGAGAGGGTACCCACATGAATTTAACAGATTTTTGGGCCCCTTGTAGCTGGAGAAGTTCGTTTTTAACTATTTGTACCAAGGAGTTTGAGGGATAAATGTGCTGGATACTATCGATGGAGCTTAGAGAGTCAGTAATTATTAAAAACTACTGGGAATCCGCATTACTCGCAAAAAGCAACGCTTGATAAATTGCATATAATTCACCAGTGAAGACGCTCGCAATTGGAGGTGATTTGATTTTGATAGACTCGGTAGGTGCAATAACGGATGCTCCTACTCCATTTTCCATCTTGGAAGCGTCTGTATACAGTGGGGTATATTGAAATAGTTGGGAGATTTTTTCATAGAATGCGTTTTTTATTACTCTTGCATTTGTTTCTTTTTTTGTCGAGTTTTAGTAGAGACGTGTCACAGTTTGGGTGTTTGGGGATTTGATGTTTGCAGGAAATATATTAGGGATGGAGATGTTGAAGGTGTCTATTTTATTGTGAAATACAGGGTGTTTTCAAATGACACTCACAACGTTTGCATGTAGATACCTTTCGTAAAATTGGACAAAATGATTTGAAGATTGAGGGGTCCAGCTCATCAACTTTTCGAAATACGGGGTGTTGAAGCTATGAAAATTTAAATGCTTTAATTCGATACTTTTGAAATTGATGAATGAATTGATTTGACATTTGACAGGTTGTTTTTAAATGTGAAAGGGCATATTAAAATGTAGGAACATGTTTCAATTCTTGATTTAGTGGTGCACATTTTTCTCCCATTTTTCATGAAACTGGCATTTGAAGCTATTTTTATAATATTTTGTATTCCTCTATGGTTTCCACGTGAAAATCGCAAAATCTTTACATATCGGAAAATCTGTGGTTTTTAAGTTATCCAATGTATTCATGAAGTCTGCAAGATTACTTTTTAATGATAAGATTGAAAAAACATTTTTCTTGTATTTTTTCAATAACTACAAAAATATCTATGGTTAGAATATGTAACAGGAACTAATTTATAAAAGAGCAATGCATCTAAAACATTCGGAGAGGATTGTTGAAAATATTTGTCCAAACCTGTGATTTTATTAACAAAAAAATAGGAATAATCCATGCAGCTACAGCAATTACTTCAGGCAATCGCCAGTCTGTCCAAAGTATGCGATTTTCAATGAGAAAACGTTGCGAATTATGTATGAATGTATATAGACAAAATTTTGAGAATCTTTTGTAATTTGTTGGCTGCTTAATTTTTTGGTTAATAAAATCACAAGTCTGTGAAAGTATTTTCAACAATCCACTCCAAATGTTTCAAATGCATTGCTATTTCATAAATTAGTTAATATTACATATTCTAACCATAAGTAGTTTGGTAGTTGTTGAAAAAAATACGAAAAAAAAAAATATTTCTTTACATTATTAGAAAGTGATGTTGCAGAAAATTTATTGAAAAATATTAAAACTGCATCATTTTTGCGACAAAAGGGTATACCTATCATTGGCACAAAAATAATAATTTCAGTAGGCGCTGATGTCAGCAAATTTATTATTAGCTATAATATAGCAAGAGCATTAATAATTTGCAATTACCAGTAACTTTTGAGACTTATGATAAATATACCTTTCTGTCGCAAAAATGATGCAGTTTTAATATTTTCCGATAAATAGAGGGATACCGTTAACGATAGATAAGTTAATCGCACAGTTATACCAGTTACATAGCTTTTGTGGCGCCCTCTCGAAAAAAAACATCAAAATGGATAGCATTTCATGATTTCCCAGGCCCTAAAACCTCCATCTTCAAATTTCTACGTTTATTCAGGCGAAGATTCTTCCATTTCACTTTGAACCAATACTTACGGACCACCCTGTATATGGGGTTGATCCAAGGCATTATTTTTCAAAATGAAATGGATAGCCATGAAATGCTGGGACGATGAATGGGATTGAAGTTTGCATTTACTGAAGTACACGTCAAATTTTTCTGGTGTAATTATGTGGTCTTCAAGTTAACCCGACTTGACATCCCTCCATTTTTTTTCAGCTTCTACCCGGATGAATTTGATATACCTGCTAATGTTAATATTGTAAGATGTGTATCATCGTCAACAGACAAATGATTAAAAATTTGAGCAGTCATACAAAAAACCGCATGGAAAGCAGCTGTATCCTTGTGCAGAATCAGAAAAATGTGTAAGTTAGGTCTTAAGCAACAAAAATATCCTTTGACTACATACAAGGGTTGTGTGGTGTGTCACTGAGGCCATAATACGACGTGGAGCCAGATCTGTTATTCACAGCAGCTTTTGACCAATGAATAATTGTTTTGACGCTATAGTTATTAACGTTACAACGCCGATATGAGGCATATAAGCAACCGAGGATTATAACAACCGAATCCGCTATTCGCGAATCAGCCGTGTGCCGTGTACCGACTTTTCGTATTAACGCTGAAAGACTACATTTCGATTCCGAGAAAAGAACAAACCACGTACCTCGTAATTTTACAGAAATATCCCAACGTCTTGTTGCAATGGAACAGCTCAACAATATCACAACAACAATATTATAAACAACGTCAGTTTCTTGTGTTCGCGAGTTTGCTCTTATAACGACCATGGATGGAATTGAGGAAAACAATCAAAGCTCTTCGGAAATATTGGGAAAATCATGTGTTGATTTACTACCGAAAATAATTCCAACGATATAAAGAAGAATATGAAAATTTCAAAGAATGGCGTAAAAGCAAGAGTGCAAAGGTGGTTAATGAAAATATTATCAGGTATATTATCAGCCCATATTAAAGGAAAATCAGGTGTATTCTCCTAACTTGCTGTGTACCAAGATTTCAGGTCACTCGTTTCGCAGATCCTCGGTTACCATGCTTGTAGAAAACGGTGGTGATATATTATCGGTAAAAAAAGTTAGAGATAGGAGCTCCTATGCGGTGGCGGAGTCCTATATTGAAAATTCAGTTTCAAAGAGAATTAAGAGAACGAGACAACTACCTCATAGTAATACGGCTACACCGACATCAAGTTCAAATACTGGTGTTATAGATGGTGAATCTCTGAACGATGGAATGAAGTTTCAAATAATAGCAATTGTCAAATTACTTTTCAAATTTGGAGATAGTAAATTGGTATTAAGCAGAGTGGAGATTTGGAAAAATAAATTCGAACAAGTGATTCCTCAATGGCTGCTGGCCCACAATAAAATCCTAACGGACAGAGACAGAGATGGGATTATGAAAATGTAAAACTCATGCATTTGGTCATAGACGAAGTCTACACTTACTACTTGATTGAATAGTTTTTTAATAATTTTGTTTCAACCCATCTTTGAGAGTATATTCACGCACTGGGGCTGCTACTACATTGGTGGAGCAGGCAGATTCAAGCAACTTTGAGCTAGCCTTCTCAGCCAGTGCATTAGCACGTCCTTTGGTCTATGATAGTGTGACTAGATTGTTGTTTGTCGCCCCAACCAAGGAATAATAACATTCCAGTCCTGACCCTGCTATAATACGTGATTTTTTCAGAATTAGTAGTACTTTGCTGCTATCTGTATAGATATAGATGCAAACATTTTTGTTGAAATATGATTATTTGTTTTTAAAAAGTATGTAAAATAGTTTTGAAACGCTCTACCTTATTTACTACATTAGAGCCTTAAGAAAGTTTGTGCTGGAAACGATCATAAAGACAGTTAACAAAACATACGTCTTATTATTCAAGAAACGTTGCGAAGTTTATGTATTTATAAAATAAATATTTACAGTGTGTAACAGCCAAATGGAATAAATTCAATAACGAATAAATGAGGTCGTGTTGGTAAAAACCCTTGGACACGTCGATTTCTTTTTTTAAAAGCGCATTTGAAAAAACAATGTATACAGGCTGTGACATGTGACAGTGGCTAGTACCAACTTTCATATTTTGAATTCTACCCCCTGTATATTATTCATTTTTTGTATTCTTCATAAAATTTCAGACATAATTCATGTACAAGGTCCTACAACTATCTTCAACTGTTTCGGAAATATGGAGTGTTTTCAGATTTATTACAAAAATTAACACTAACAAAAGAAAACTATTTCATTTCACAAATTCGCTAAATTACACTGAAAACCTAATAGGTAATACTGATTATTTTTTAATATTGTGAAAAAAATATTGGGATCTTTTAATTTTTTTTCATAAAGGGTCAAAGGAAAAAAAAGTTTCTGTGTCGAGTAACCAACTGAGAAAAAATTCATTGTTTTGAGAATAAATTTCAGTCAAATAAAACGTGCAGCATCTGTGTTAATCATGTATTGTGAACTCTGGCGTTTATTATGGATTAATTGCACAACCTAAGAGCTTGAAAAATTACTATAAGTTTGTTCAAGAAACAAATATGTAGGTAATAGTTATAATTATATGTTTGAATAATTATAGAAATTGAAAATAATTGTATAATGATATATATTCAGGTACTCACATTTTCAGTACAATCCTCATTTTGATAGAAACACTACTAATTCACTTATCAGCTTCGGTTTTCCGGGGCGAGCGAGATGTGCGTCAAATTTCCGGTGAAGACAGATATAATTAAAATTTATTACCACACCAATAGTTCACTCATTTGATAAAAAAACCCAACCACGAATTATTGTTTTTCATTTTTTAAGAAATCTGTTTAAACTAGATCTTGCAATTTTTAACCATTTACATTTTTCGGTGAAGGCCGGTGAAGATCTGCTTCAATTTTAGTTTGGTTGGCTTAGAATGCACTGTATCTATCAATCCGCCTACTGATCCTTCTTTCTCAACATAATTTCTTAAAACTGCATCACACCTAATAAATGCTCTCTGAACTTGATCAATTATTTCATTTTCACATAAAAAACATTACAACTCACAAACGGTTCAAAATAGGTATAGGGAAGTATAAACAAAAAATGTTTGAAATAACGTAATTATTCCTAAAATTGAAAAATATACAGGGTCTTCTATTAAAAATTACAAAGTTATGTGCAACTTCCGGTATAACCGGAAGTAGAATGGTTATGGCAATATTTTCATTATTCAAAACCCCTTCATGCCATTTTTCATAATTCAGATACCTTTAGTTCTCGATATATTTCTAATTGACCGTTTATCTGCCGCACCCAGTATAAAGGGTGTTTAATTGGGAAAGGGCCTAACTTTAACTGTAGATGGAGATCACTTTGGTGTCTCCAAAAACCTATATTAAATGTGTCTTCTGCACTTTATAGCCGAGATAAAGGGTGTTTTATAAAGTTATCCTATTTCTTTCGAACCTCATAATTTCCGAGTTACCCTGTATATTATTTTGAAATTTGGTACACGTAATAACCATTACCTAGAAACTCAGTCAAAAGCATCTCCAAAAATATAATGCAGGTCCGGCTTATGAAAAAATTTCAATACTCATTTTTCCCAAAAAGATCACCCCTTGATAGATTTTTTAAAATTCCTCTTTATAATTGAATAGAGATTGAAAAATGGAATTTACTATTTCCTTTTCATTTTTCCGCAGACAATTTTACTACCAAAAATTTACCGTCAAAGTTATAATTTATGCACGTTTTGTGGGTTAACAATGGTATCGGCGAGGTTTTTTATATTATTTAACTTGGAATGAAATCTATTCAATGCATTTAGTTAAGCATCCCTAAAAAATGTGATTAAAGAGCCGTACTTGGGATATACTCATTCAATAAGTTTTGAATATTTTGAACACCCTGTATAAGGATATGCATTTGGAAACTCTGCAATTCTACTTTGAAAATAACAAGAGTAAAATACGAGAAACAGATCTATTCTTCAAAAAATGGAGAGATTTTTATTAATTATTTTAATTGACATGAAAAGAAAACAAGAAATTCTAACAACATTGTCCAAACGAAGCAAGTCTAACCTACAAAAATTGCTCGGAATCACCTCCATTTCTCTCTTTGCACTTTCTTGCCCTTTTTGTAATATTGCAAACGGACCTTCTGATCACATCTGGATTATTTCTGATTTCTCCGCAGGCATTCTCTATTCTTAGAAAAAGTTCTTCTCTGCTATGGATCTCGGTAGCATAAACTTTCGAATTCAGATATTTTAGAAAAGGCATGGAGCAGAATGGAGGTTATTTTGAGCAAATTTTTAGGTTAGACTTGCTTCGTTTGGACAGTGTTGTTAGACTTTCTTGTTTTTTTTTTCAGGTCAATTAATAAAATTAATAAAAATCTTTCCGTTTTTCGAAGTATATATTTATTTCTCGTATTTCACTCTTGTTTTTCTGAATGTAGAAGTGCATAGTTTCCAAATACATATCCTTACACAGGGTGCTCGAAATAGTCGAAACTTATTGAATAAGTATATACCAAGTAGGGACCTGTAATCACATTTTTTAGTGGTCTGTACTCGTAAAAATACACACTCAATTAAATTTCTAGGATGCTTCTCTAGATGCGTGGAATAGATATAATTTCTAGCTGAAAAATAAAAAAAAAGCCTCTCCGATACCATTGTTAACAATTGAATAGATGAGGCTTTTACTTGATGTAAATCCATAGTAAGTTATGAAATCGAACAATTTTATTTTGTTAAATCTACATTGTATTTAAACATAAAGTGACGCGTTTCGCTAACACAGTAGCTTTATCAAACGAATGGAGGTATAATGAGAAACTTTCTATTTATACAGTGTCTTAATACTAAATTATACGGATATTTAACAATAAAATTATAATCTATTTACAAGGAAATGAAATGAATTTGTCTAAATATGGGATTAACTGAAGTATTTAACAAGTTTACCTGAAAACGCATTCGGGATCGCCGAGTTGTACCACCAGATATCAGGTAGGTATAATCCTACCGTCGAGTTGTACCACCGAATTTCCTGGGAAGTTTAACGATTTAAAAATAAAGTCTAATTACTAATGACCTTAACAATTTTATATAAATTAGGTTTAAGATCAAAACAGCCATATATAACAATTTCTACATACAAAAATAAAGATGAGGCCTTTCCAACTACTGTATAAGATCAAAACATCCATATGTAAGTAAATAAAAACAAATATGTGCCTAAATACAATTTATTATTAGTGGTACTGGGTATTCCCTCAATAAATACGGCTTATGTGTAATTTCGTATTGATCCACCTCGATGGTCAGTATAATCCCCAATAAAGGCGGAAATGGATTAACTTAGGTAGTCATGGTACAACTCGGTAGTCCCCAACGCATTCACAACCATCCTACAGGTATCTTTCTAGGTAAAAAGGTTTAATAATGGAGAATTGTTAATATCAAGTTGGTCGTTAAGAAGATTATCTGAATATTTGTTTTTATTTATCTCTAGGGCTTCTAAAAGATTTTATTTTAAGGATTTAGTTTCTATATGCAAAATTTCAAAATTTGAATCGAAAGAGTGTTGGTTTGCTAATAAGTGATTTGAATAGTTGGAATATTTAGACAAATTCATTTCATTTCCTTGTAAATAGATAATAATTTTATTGTTAAATATCAGTATAATTTAGTATTAAGGCACTGTATAAATAGAAAGTTTCACATTATACCTCCATTCGTTTAATAAAGCTACTGTGTTAGCGAAACGCGTCACTTTATGTTTAAATACAATGTAGATTTAACAAAATAAAATTGTTTGATTCCATAACCATTGTTAACCTCCAAAACGTGCATACAGTATAACTTTGACGGTAAATTTTTGGTAGTGAAATTGTCTGCGGAAAAATAAAAAGAATATAAGTTTATTCTATCTTCCATACTAGAAAATGGTACCTCATTGTAAAGATCTTTAGAATGAGGTACCATTTTATATTTGTTACAGCCTGATGATAGTAATTGTTACCGAAACTAGTTGCAAGTTTTGAGTCCCAACGGACATTAAATATATTGTGGTTTGACTTTAAGTTTCATTGTACCCTTTATTTGCATTCTAACCACATTTGAGGTATGGATGAACTCTTAGAGGATGTAATTTTTCACCTGCATTAATAACTTACTTTTCTCTGTTCGAATCCCACATTCGCTAGGGACTGCCTTATAGTTTGAATCTTTTCGATTGTTTGATCATATTACAAAATTAGGAAATTCGGTCTGTATTTGGTGCAAATTGTAGAACGCAATGCGAACTCTATCTTCATCGTCATCGTCGTGAGTCTATCGTCAACTAAAGAGTTCATTGGAAAATGTCTTCGTAATTCAACCCATTCTCTTGGGAAATTACAAGAAATTAATTAGTGATAAGTAGTGAAACAAGAAGAGTATTGTGCATAGTAAATGTGTGAAAAAATTAGCTGTATCACAAGTAAGAATAGATTAATATTCACAATATACAGAAATTCAGTATACAAAATTGAAAGTGACCAAAACCACAAAAACAATAGCCGATTAGTGTTAACACAGCGAAGTCATTAAATTATAATAATATTAAAGTATAAGCCAGAAAACAACGCATAGGCGAAGCATGAAAATATGGAGAGTGAAGACGAATACACTTCAGATTATGCATGGAAAGGGGGAGGAAAATACCGGAAAAACTGAAGTAAACTGAAGAATGTGAAGAACCAAAGAATTTATATGACAACAAGAAACGAGGAGAAGATGAAAATGCTAGTATTAAAACGTATAAGTTCAGTTGTGGAAATAGTTTAAGTTATACTACTACTACTACTAAATGTGCAGGCGAGCCCTGTCCTGGACAACTCAAGCCAAGGCTCCGACACTGAGGCCACTGGCGGGCCCATTGTGCCAATCCTGCTACCTAGTCATCCATGAAGCCGAGCCCTTCAATAAAGGCCGCAACCTTTTTCAGTGGATGCCTGCTTGTGTCTCCAGGAGCCATGACAGTGACTCCGAAGATTCGCCTGCGTAATACAGCCCAGTGTGGACACTCTAAGAGAACATGAACTGACGTTTCATCAGTCATGCCGCAACCCCTACATAGGGAACTTTCCTCTACTCCTAGATTGTAGAGGTGCTTCCTCATACAGCAGTGCCCTGTTAGGAGTCCTGCTATCTTCCTTAGCCTACTCCTTGGTAGTTCAATGGCTGTCCTGGCGTGTCCATCAGTCCATCCCTTCAGTAGAAGTTTGGATTGTCTAGGACCCTGTAGAGCATTCCAATGAGCGAGGTGCTGATTCCTCAGCCACTTCTTCGTCTCCTTGCGTATTCTTTGTTTTGTTAGGCCCAGGGTCGGGCCCGGGCCGCAGAAAGGAGCTGCCGCCCCTTCCGCAGCCAGTGCATCCGCCATCTCGTTGCCTTCAAAACCAGAGTGGACTGGAATCCATTCTAGCCGCACCACGTTCCGCCTTGCCAGATTAGCAAGTAGTTCTCGACATTCGTTAGCAAGTCCTGAGTTGCCGGTATACCCACTCAGGGCTTTAATTGCTGCCTGACTTTCGGAGTATATGGTTATGCGTCGATCCACATAACCTCTGTCTAGGTTTATCTGCGCACATTCCAAGATAGCATATATCTCGGCCTGATATGCAGATACACCCTCACCCAATGGTACACAAACCTGTGTTCTTGGGTTCCTGGAGTAAATTCCAGCCCCTGCTCTATCACCGGAGCATGAGCCATCTGTGTACCAGACGGTCCCATTAGGCTGTGTATTCCTCTCTTTTTCCCAGGACTCTCTATCCCGTATCATGGCCCTATATGGGGTAGCGAAGTAGTACTTACGCAGGCATTCATCAGCCGTTCGAGCCAGAACTGGAATATCTTCCAGGAGCCGGAGCTTCTTGACGTTTAAGTTATACTAATATCAATGATTATGAGAGTCATATGGTAATATAAATGATAGTAACAGTGAGATAAGTAGTAATCATAACGGTGAAGTAAAATCCCACAGTATTTCACAGGTAACACACAATTTTAAAAATAAAATAAACAGTGAAGTCATACAAAATAAAAACAGTGATACCAACAAAGACGAAACACATCACAAAAATAAAGGGCAGAACAATGAGAATAACAAAAACAAGAATGAACAGAATAACGATAAGACAAACACAATATGGAAAATAGCGACTTGGAACATGAGAAGCTTAGCAGGGAAGGAAAATGAACTAGAACAGGAATTTGAAAAAATGAGTGTGGATATATTGGCCATTACAGGAACTTAGAAAAAAGGCCAAGGGGTTCCAAAAATGGATCACAAGCATTTATTTTGTTGATAGGTATATAGTGGTGTGAAAGAAAATCAAAGAGCAGCAGGAGGAGTAGGCTGCATGATACATAAGAAATAAGATAAAGAGATATAAATATAGCTGGAATGGATGGTCGGAAAGAATATTAACAATAGAGATAAGAAATGAACAGGAAAATAAAACAATAGTAGTTGTATATGGACCAAACAAAGATGATGAGAAGGAAAAAAATTCTGGGAAGAATTGACTAGAGTAACTGAAGAAACCAAAGGCGAAATTTACATACCAGGAGATTTCAATAATAGAGTGGGTAAAAATGACGAAATGTACGCAGAACAAATTGTATCCTATGGAGAGAACTACAGAAATAACAATGGCAAGAGAATGTTAGACTTTTGCCTCATGCACAACCTTTCGATCACCAACTCAGTTATAACCAGGAATCTACAATCGTCAACATTTAAAACCATTAAAGGACTAAGACAAGGAGGCAGTTTGAGCCCAACTTTATTCATCACCTATATGGACGGAATAATAAAGAAATGTAAGAATGAAAACAAAAAATTCAATAAATGATACATGTATCTTGACAAGGTAGAAGTTTCAGAAGGGGCTGACGAAATAGTTATTTTTGCGAAAACTAAAGTAGATCTGAAACACAATATAGAAACCTGGAATATTATCTTGAAAGAAAACGAGATGGTTATGAATAGAAACAAAACAAAGGTTATGGCTATAGGAAAAGGACAATTTATAGAACAAGGGACAATATTTCAATACTTGGAAATAACAATTCGTTCAACACGGAACACAAGAAGCGGAAATCACTGAAATAATAGAGAAAACAATGAAACTTTTATAAGATTAACAAAAAATTCATAAACAATAAAGAAATATCGATCAATACCAAGATAAAAATATTTGAAGCAATATATAGGCCAATTTTAACTTATGGATGCGAAACGTGGGTGCTAAACCAAACACAGAAAAGCAGAATACAGGCAGTTGAAATAAAATACTTAAAAAGAGTCCGGGGCGTTACAAAAAAAGACAAAATTAGGAATACAGATATAAGAAGAAGAAAAAGGAGGGGTAGATATAAGATAACTGGCATGGTGGGGGCATTTACAAAGAATGAAAAACACAAGACAGACTGAGAGAATATATACCCCAAATGACCCCAGAAGACTTCTACAACCAACCAGCAAAGAACCTGTATGAACTAATACAGGGAATGGAATGGCTGAATAGGTTGTAGTCAGAACACTAGGAGTATCCACAATAAGCCCAGGAGGCTGAGGTGGTACCGGCGAAGGGACGGCTTCTTAGAAAAAAAAAGAGAATACAGAAAGCAAAAATACTCACGAATAAAAGAAAAGGAAGACCAAGAGAAATATGGAATGAAATTATTTCAGAAATATCAAAAAATAAAGGGAAAACATGGACAGAAGCAGAAAAAATGGCGATAAACCGGAAAAATTGGAAAAGCTTTATGAGCATTCAGTTTGGTTAAAGATGTTGGAGCTAGTGTTTTTTCTAGTCTCCTTAATATTCATTCCATAGTTTATCAAGGTTATATTGATTATATGTAGTATGTCAGATGAAAAGTCAGTTGATGAAATATATTAATGAAGGAAAGCTGTCAATAATTTATCATCTTAAATTAGTAATATATGATTAGAATCACCGTTTAATATTAATAGGTTATGACCTTACGCTTAAATGAATATTTAAAATTGTTTCCCGCTAATTTGGAGTTTGGAAGCTGTTAAAAAAATTTCCGAAAACTTCGAGTGAAGACACCGAGACAAAATCCCTGAAATAAGTTTTGATGCATTTCGAGTACATATCGGACTTTCAGAAGGCAAATCAATTTGGATGGATTACTTGGAAATACCGCATAATGATTTTGCTAAGGAGCGTTTCAGGAGCGATAGAGATGTTGGAAGGAAAATCAGTTCTACCCAAAGACTTATCTGAAAGTGCTAGTGCAGAAGAAAAGAAACGGTATGATGATAGTGTGGCTGAATACAATGAAGTAGATAGAAACGTATTAATCATACTTACCACAAATATTAACGAAGAAACGTTTTGTAATTATTGTGATACATGGGAGTCAGATGGTGGACCATCAAAACCACAACCAGAATTTTCAAGGGATGTGCAAAAGCAGACGCTATCAGTCGAAAACAGTTTAGTTCTTTCAGCTGAATGCGATAAAGGAAGCAGGTTTGTTGATAATGGCGCAACAGCCAATGGTGATTCGATCAAAGCCGTAGGAAAGGCCACAATATCTCTGACTTCTATTGTTGGTAGAAAAACGGAATAAGTAACTCTCTCAGATGTTTGGTACGTCCCAGATATCAAGAAAAACTTGTTTTCCGTCCTGTCAGCGCAAAATAAGGATCCAGAGAGTGAATTCACATCTACGACTGGACGATGTCAGTTCAAAATCAATGGACGAGTTTTCATCACAGGATATAGACAACGCTTTTGGGGGTTTGTTCAAGCTTTGTGTGAAGAATTTAAACCCAACCAACGACAAGGAAGTGAATATTAACACAACGGATGATAATACCCTACAGCTTTACCACGAAAGATTCGGACATAAAAATAAAAGGCATGTAAAAGTCCCTTTATCCAGAGAATTTGATATCAACGTTCATTTGAACAGTGACATATGTAAAGGATGCATATATGGTAAAGCACACAGGTTGAAGTTCGGTACCAGAGAGAGAGCTAGTCAACCAGGAAAACTATGGCATGCTGACGTTTGTGGACCATTTGAGAAATCAGAATCAGGATTCAAGTATTTTGTCCTGTTCAAAGACGGTTACAGCAAATATCGTTTTGTCCATTTCTTGAATGAAAAATCTGAGGTACCTGAAAAGTTGAAGATAACATTAAGAGAAGCTAGAACAATTGGTCATGTTGTAAAGGCATTCCTAAGCGACAACGGTGGCGAGTTTCACAATCAGCAGATCAAAGATATACTGGCAGAATTTGGAATACACCAAAGGCTTACCATGCCATATACTTCGGAACAAAATGGCTGTGCGGAACGTGACAATTGGACAATCGTTGAAACCGCAAGGACCATGTTTCATTCATAAGTCGAAACTCTTCCTCAAAGTTTATGGGCTGAAATGGTTATTACCGCAGTATGCATATTAAATAGATCAGGAAAGTCAAGTGTTGTAGACAAGAGTCCGTACGAGGTTTGGATGAACAAGAAGCCAGGCTTAAAGCACTTGAGGATCGTAGGATCTTTATGTTACACCCATATACCCAAAGCAAACAGGAAGAAAATGGACAGAAAAGCGACAAGAGGTATTTTAGTCGGTTATGGAAATGACGATGGATATCGTATCTGGTCACCAGAAACCAGGAGACTTATACCCCGACACCAATTATTTGGTATATAGGGTCCCGATTATATATATATATATATATATATATATATATATATATATATATATAT